>JAJPUD010005468.1:141369-156604 GCA_023553655.1 Myrmecobius fasciatus
GATGGATGGAAAGATAGGCTGATGGATGGAAAGATAGACTGATGGATGGAAAGATGATAGAGTGATGGATGGAAAGATGATAGACTGATGGATGGAAAGATAAGATAGATGGATGGATGGATGGAAAGATAAGATAGATGGATGGATGGATGGAAAGATAAGATAGACTGATGGATGGAAAGATGATTGATAGACTGATGGATGGAAAGAGACTAGACTGATGGATGGAAAGATAGAAAGATAAATAGATGGAAAGAGAAAGATATTAGATAAAAAGGTAAAAAGATGATTGATAGAAAGATGATAAATGATAGATAGGTAGATGGAAAGATAGAAAGATGATAGATAAAAAGGCAGGGAGCTGATAGAAAAATGATTGATAGAAAGATGATAGATAGATGGATAGATATGTTTAATTATAGCTTTTTCTGGGGAGGGGTGTGGAGGGATGAAGAAAAAAAGTGCACAGCAAGGAACAAAAGAAAATTTAGAAGGAAGAATAGAAAAAGCAGAAAAGCTTTGAAAATAATATATAGTATGTGTTTATAGTTGTATTTTTTAAAAGTCAATGGTTTGAAATGGAAATTCATGATTATATACTGAATCCTCTTTATGAGGATTTATGTTATTATATATATATACATATATATATATATATGGAAATGAAAATTTTTTGGGAAAAAGGAAAAAAAAATTCTCTCAAGAGTGACTTGTTTTTCCTGCCCCAGCTAGTTTGAGAGAAAAAAGAAGAAATAGGAAAGAAGTACTCCAGTTGCTTTGTTGTTTAAGAGTCAAATTGACTCATTTGCCTTGCCAAGAAAATCAAAGTGAGCACTTAACTTTGAGTCATGCCCTGATTGGACAATGTGGCACTTTAATTAGTATCTGGGCTAACTGAATGGTCCAGAGAAAGCCATTCTAATAAGCTCTCTAGTTCTCTAGCTGAATGGGGAATAGAGATATAAAGTGGTAAAACTTTCTAAATTCCTTTGTAAGAATAATGGTAAGTAGCTTATATATGTTACATCTAAACATAGAAGAGAAGATTTGATTGCAAATCACTGAGGTTCAACACACATAGGCAAATAGTAGAAATGCAGTTTTTATGTAATGTGGATGCTCCTGAATAGACTAGTAACATGAAAAACTGCATTCCAGAGTTACAATACCCAGAGTACCTGGGTTTGCCTCCCTTATGTGCTTCCCTATTAGGTTCCTGTAAGGGTGTGCCCACTCTCCCAGACACATATTAAGTACATTGGTGGAAAAGCGTGAGTCAGGATTTATGTGTGGAGTATTTTATTATTCATGTACTTGCTTAATATATCGGTACCTGTCATATTTTTATTATATCTTTTGCCTTGTTACTAAGTAAATGCTTATGTTTAGGATTTTTAAATGTCATTATTATGAATGGCTGATTTGCATAAATAGAAAAATAATGGTAATGACTTAGGAGGAGTATATTTCCTCAACACTGTTAGTTACCTCTTGGATATTGAGAAAAAAATATAATCACATGGTGATGGCTATTTTTTTTTTTTGAGAATCTAGACCTGCTTGGGGGAGAACAGGTTGATGGATCAGCATAGAAAGTAAGGAGATAGTCACATCCTCAGGTGACATTGAAGGCAGGTAATAATGACATCTTAGATATCAATATAATTTTTTTTATTAATATATCAATATAATTTAAAAATTCATTTCACTTAGGGGGCCAAGATGGCAGAGTAAAGTCAGGGAGCTGCTCAAGTTCTCCCAGTTTTCCTCAAAAATTATCTGAAAACGAGCCTCTGAACAGTCTGAAGGAAGACAGGTGAAGACAGACTGAAAAATTCTAAGAAAGGTCAGTCTCACTGGGGAGAAAAGGGGGTTCAGCCCAGCTCAGACAGTCTCTGGAAAAGTTGGTGAGAGGGTCTTAATCACAGATCAGCAGCTGAGACCCCTCCCCCTTTCCTTGACCTTCTCCCACTGTCCTGGCTCAGCAGGGCGCAGCCTCCAGTCCTAGCTCAGAAGGTAAACTCTGGGAAACCAGATTGTTTTGTAAGTAGAACAGGCTACCCCTGCAATCACAAGGGGCGCTGTGCTCAGAACTACATAGGAAGCTTGGGAATGGCACCCCCTATACCCAGGAAGAGAGCTCCACCTTACAAAATAAAATAAAATAAAAAAAAAAAAAAACAAATACCAAAGAAAACGAGCAAGAAACAGAAAAAGAACTTTGCCCATAGAAAGCTACTGTGGTGACAGGGCAGAGAAAATCAGAGAAGAACAGAATGTACACGGAGGAAATCTGAAAGAGTAAGATAAATTGTTCCAAATCCAAAGAGGCTTCTTGGAAATGTTCATAAAGGACTTTAAAAGGCAAATAAGAGAGTTAGAAGAAAAATGAGACAAGAAAGGAGAGAGTAAACAGCTGGGAAAATGAAGGAAAAAATTGTCTGAAGAAAACAACTACTTAAACCAAATGGAAAAAGAAGATTGAAGAAAATCACACCTTAAATACCAAAACAGGGCAAATGGAAGCTAATGACATTGTGAGATATCAAGAGTCAGTCAAACAAACCAAAAAGAATGAAAAAAATGGAAGAAAATATGGACTACTTCATTGGCAAAACAGCCAACCTGGAAAATAGAACCAGAAGGAGAGAATTTAAAAATTATTGACCAACATGAAGGCCATGACCAAAAAAAAAAAAAAACCTCCCCCAAAATCCCCCTAAAAAAACCTGGATAGAATTCTACAAGAGGTCATCAAGGAAAACTGCCCCAATATTCCAGAAACAGATGGGGAAATACTCATTGAAAGAATCCATTGATCACTTTCTGAAGGAGATCCTACAAGGGAAACCTCAGGGAACATTGTTACAAAACTCCAAAAGTATAATCTCAAGGAAAAAATATTGCAAACTGCGATACAAAAACAATTCAAATATCAAGGAGCAACAATCAGAATTACTTGCGATCTGGAAGCTTTTACAATCAAGTTAGAGGGCCTAGAGTACCATATTCTGGGAAGGCAAAGGAACTGGGATTACAACCAATAATTAACTTTCAGGGGAGAAGATGAAACTTCATGGAAGTAAGAGATTTTCAATAATTTCTATTGAAAAAAATCAGAATTAAACAGAAAATTTAATGTACAAACACAGGACTCAAGAGAATCATAGAAAAATAAACAGGAGAAAATAATATATTTAGAGGTTAAACTGTTTATATCTCTAGGTGAGAAAACAATATCAATAATTATTGAGAAGTGTATCTGATACTGGGGCAGGCAGAGGGGGACATCACATGGACTGAAGGTGTCATTATGAATTATCTCTGATGTGATGACATCAAAGAAAAAGACATTAGAAGTGGGATAAGGTCTGTACTGGAAAAAAAGGAAAGTGAAAGTATTATGGGACAATTAGTTTACATGAAGAGGTGCAAAAAGACCTATTACAATGGAGGGGGAAAAGGGAGGGGGATAAACATTGTTTGAAGTATGATCTCATCAGTTTTGGCTTTAAGAGGGAATAATTTAATCATTCATTTGAACATAGAAATTTATCTAACCCTATAAAGAAATAGGAAGAGAAAGAAGAAAAGAAAAGGTAGGGACAGGATAGAAGGAAGGTCAGAGACACTAGGGAAATAGGCAAGAGAAGGGGGAAAGGTTGATAGAAGATAAAGTAGTGGGTGAATTGGGTAAAAACACAAATAAGAGAAGGGGAGAAGAGTTGATAGAAGATAAGGTAGTGGATGGGGTAGGTAAAAAGGTCTAAGGACAGAGTAGAAAGAGAAATCAAAAGTATATACTGTGGAGAAAATAGGATGGAGGTGAATACAGAACTAGTAATCATAACTGTTAATGTGAATGGGATAAACTCTTCCATAAAACCGAAGCAAATAGCAGAGTGTATTAAAAAACAGAATCCTACAATATGTTGTTTACAAGAAACCCATGAACATAGAGAGACACAGACAGAGTAAAGGTAAAAAGATGCAATAGAATTTACTATGCTTCAGCTGAAGTTAAAAAAAAAAAGCATGAGTAGAAATTCTGATCTCAGATAAAGCAAAAGTTAAAATAAATTTTATTAAAAGAGATAAGGAGAGAAAGAAATATTGATACAAGATACAGTAAATAATGAAGTAGTAACTACTAAATGTATATGCACCAAGTGGTAGTGCAGGCAAATTCTTAGACAAGATTTTAAGCTAGTTACAGGAAGAAATAGACATCAATAGTATTCTAGTGGGTGACCTCAAACTTCCACTCTCAGAATCAGACAAATCTCATCACAAAATAAACAAGAAAAACTAGGGAGGTTACTAGGATTCCTAGAAAACACATATATGATAGACCTATGGAGAAAATTGAAAAGGAACAGAAAATAATATACCTTTTTCTCAGCAGTATATAGCACTTTCACAAAAACTGATCATGTATTAGGGCATAAAAACCCCACAATCAAATGCAAAAAAACAGAAATAGTAAATGCTTACTTTTTTATACCACAATGCAATAAAAATTATATATAATAAAAGGCTAGTGAAAGATAGACTAAAAATGAATTGGAAATTAAATAACCTAATTCTAAAGAATTAGTGAGACAAAAAAAAATCACAGAAACAGTCCATAATTTCATCCAAGTACATGACAATAAAATGAGATAACATTCCAAAATCTATGGGATGCAGCTAAAGCAGTTCTTAGGGGAAATTTTTTATTTGTAAATAGCTACATAAATAAAAAAGAGAAAGAGGAGATCAATGAATAAGGCATGCAACTAAAAAAAAAGCTAGAAAAAAAAGAAATTAACCCCCCAATTAAATATCAAATTAGAAATTTTGAAACTCAAAGGAGAGATTAATAAAATTGAAACTAAGAAAACTATTGAACTAATTAATAAAACTAAGTTGATTTCATGAAAAAAATAAACAAAATAGATAAACTTTGGTTAATTTGATAAAATAAAGGAAAGAAAAAACCCAATTCATCAGCATCAAAAATAAAAGGGGTGAATATACTATCAATGAAAAAGAAATTAAAAAAATAATTAGGAGCTATTTTGCCTAACTATATATCAGAAAGTCTGACAATCTAACTGAAATGGATGAATATTTACAAAAGTATAAATTGCCCAGGTTAACAGAAGAGGAAATAAAATACTTAAATAGTCCCATTTTAGAAAAAAAAATTGTTCGTCATTAATGAACCTAAGGAAAAAACTCCAGGGATAGATGGATTCACAATTGAATTCTATCAAATATTTAAAGAACAATTAATTCCAATACTATGTAAACTATTTGCAAAAATAGATAAAGAAGGAGTTCTACCAAATTCTTTCTATGACACAAATATGATACTGATACCTAAGCCAGGAAGAGTCAAAACAGAGAAATAAAATTACAGAACAATCTTCTTAATGAACATTGATGCAAATTTTTAAAATAAAATATTAGCAAAGAGATTACAGCAGTTTATCATCAGAATAATACACTATGATCAATTGGGATTTATACCAGGAATTCAGGGCTGGTTCAATATCAGGAAAACTATTACCATCATCAACTATATCAATAGCAAAACCAACAGAAATCATATGATAATATTGATAAATACAGAAAAAGCTTTTGACAAAATATATCATCTATTCCTATTAAAAACATTAGAGAGCATAGGGATAAAGGGAGCTTTTTTTCAAAACAGTATCTAAAAACCTACAGCAAGCATTATTTAAATGTAGAGAAGCTGGACATATTCCAAATAAAATCAGGGGGGTAATTAGGATACCCATCATCACCACTATTCAACATTGCACTAGAAATGTTGACGTTAGGAATAAGAAAAGAACAAGAAATTAAAGGAATTAGAATAGGCAATGAGGAAATAAAACTATCAATCTTTGCAGATGATATGATGATATACTTAGAGAATCCTAGAAAATCATCTAAAAACCTACTGGAAATAATTCACAGCTTTAGCAAACTTGAAGGATATAAAAAAAACCCCACACAAATCATCAGTATTTCTAGATATTACTGCAAAGCCCATCAACAAGAGATAGAAAGAGAACTTTCATTTAAAATTACTGCAGACAAAATAAAATACTTGGGGTCTACCTGCCAAGACAAATGCAAGAACTATATGAAATACAATTACAAAACACTTCTCACACAAATAAAATCATATCTAAGCAACTGGAAAAATATCAGTTGTTCATGACTAGGGCAAGCTAATACAATAAAAATGACAATTTTGCCTAAATTGGTCTGCTTGTTCAGTGCCACACCAAACTGCCAAAGAATTATTTTATAGAACTAGAAAAATAATAACAAAAATTCATCTGGAAGGACAAAAGTTCAAGAATATCAGGGGAATTAAGGAAAAAAAATACAAATGATAGTGGCTTAGCAGTACCAAATTTAAAACTATATTATAAAGTAGCAACCATCAAAACCATTTGGTATTGACTAAGAATTAGAGTGGTGGGTAGGTGAAATAGGTTAGATACACCCGACACAATTATCAAGACCTATAGCAATCTAATATTCCAGCTTCTGGAATAAAAACTTACTATTTGACAAAAATTGCTGAGAAAACTGGAAAATAATATGTCAGAAAATCACTGTAGAACTATATCTCTCATGCCATACCAAAATAAAATCAAAATGAATACATGATTTGGGCATAAAGAATAATACCATAAACAAATTAGGAGAACAAAGGATAATTTATTTATCAGATCTTTGGAGGAGAGGAATTTATGATCAAAGAAGAAAGGCAAAATGAACAGCTTTGATTACATTAAATTAAAGTCTTTGTACAAACAAAACCAATAGAAACATGAATAAAAGGGAAGTATAAAGCTGGGAAAAAATCTTTACAGGCAGTATTTCTGATGAAGTTCTCATTTCTAAAATATATAAAGAACTGTGTCAAATTTAAAAGAATATGTCTTTCCTCAATTGATAAATGGTCAAAGGCTATGAACAAACAATTTTCAGATGATAAAATAAAAGCCATTTATAGTTATATGAAAAAACGTTCAAAATCATTATTGATTAGAGAAATGCAAATTAAAACAACTCTAAGGTACCGCCTCCCACCTCTGAGATTGGTTAAGATGACAGGAAAACTAATGATAAATATTGGAAGAGATGTGGAAAAACTGGGACACTAATGAATTGTTGGTGAAGTTGTGAAATGATCCAACTATTCTGGAGAGCAATCTGGAACTATACCTAAAGGAGTATAAAACTGTGCATATCCTTTGTCCCAGCAATGCCATTACTGGGTCTATATTCCAAGGAAATCGTAAAGGAGGGAAAAGGACCCACATGAGCAAAAAATGTTTATAGCAGCTTTTTTTGTGGTAGCAAAGAATTGGAAAAGAAGTGGATGTCCATCAATTGGGGAATAGCTGAACAAGCTATTGGATCCAAAGGTAATGGCATATTATTGTTCTATAAAAAATGATGAACAAGCTGATCATAGAGAATTCTGGAAATATTTACAAGAACTGATGTGGAACGAAACAAGTAGAACTAGGAATACATTTCACACAATAACAGCAAGAATGTGTGATGATCAACTATGACAGACTTGGTTCTTCTTCTCAGTGGTTCAGTGATCCAAAGCAATTCGCATAGAGTTTAGACAGAAAATGCCATTTGCATCCAGAAAAGAGATCTAAGAAGATTGAATTTAAATCAATATATGCTATGTTCACTTCTCTTTTCTGTTTTTTTTTTTTCCAGTCTCTCTCACGGTTTCCCTTTTGCTCTGGTTTTTCCTCTTCTAACATGATTCATGAACCAATGTGCAATAAAAATAAATAAACATGCTATAATTAAAAAAAATCTTTTTATTTGTTGGCTCTACAATGTCTTTAAAATGACAGCTTTTAAATATACTGAAGAGTTTGGCATCAATATAATGAAACTGCATCTCATATAAAATTTGGATAAAATATAAATTAAAAGTGATTTCTAATATAAAGGCTATTTCTTATGGAGTGGCAGAAAATTTTTGCTAGCTAGTGGAATATAAGAAACATAAGTTTATTAATACCAACAAACAATGCATGAGTGTAATCTTTCCTCAAACTATCTTTTCACGATGCTTATAGATTCATACATGTTGAATGAGCTGGGGATCAAAAAGATTAAAACTACAGTTTTTTTTTTTTTTAAATTTGCTACTAGTTGCTATGACATTCAAGTCCAGCATCCTGTAGTTTGTAAGCAATTTCTATGTGCAAATTTCCCACAGGCTTGATAGGGCCTAGGTAGACAATATGATCCACAGTCAACTTAAGATCTGAAGATACTTTAAAGTAGGTATTCAAGATCTATTAAAATCCAAGGACTTTCATAGCACTTCCTATCACCTTGCGTCAGATATGAATGAATAACAAAGGTTAGAGGTTGAAAAAATATTAGAGATCAAGTAGTTAAATCTTTTCATTTTAAAATTGAGGCATCCTGATTATTCATTTGATTAGAAGATCAAAGATATATATTATATTCAGAAACTTGATGAGTAGATGCAAATGTTACAGCACTGGCAAAAGTCATGAATGGTGGTATGTAAGTTAAATGTTATTTGCAGTAATGCTGTGTCAATGATGGGTCAAGATTCTATTCACAATTTTTTCCCACAAGGATTATTGTTATAGATGATTGAGGTATGTATACACACATATATTCATGTATGTATGTATACTTAATATGTATATATGTGCACAAATATACACACATGGATGTGTAAACATACATACACACATACATACACATTTCAAAATTACAACAATTACTTAGAAAATATTGGAGAACCTATTGTGAATTCTATTCAATTTAATGAATATGCCATAGATACCTGAATCAAAAATTCATTTACAAAATGATGAAATGGGGCAGACACAACCAGTTCTTTGGATATTTGCCAGGAAATATCATGATGACAGCAGGAAAAAAAGCTATAATAATACTTTACTAAAGCACAAAGAAGCAAAAAAGTGCAGAGACAAGCAATGAAATAAAGGGGTACAGAGCTAGATAACATGTAGATAGAGATAGGATGTTGAAGGAAAGCAAGCAGCAATGGGGGAAAGGATGGGAAGGGGGAAAGAGTTTCATCTGTAGCTAACTGAATAGGTTTTGAAGCACTTAGCAACATGAACCCAGATGGAGATAGAAGAAAGGGGGTGGGAGGAGTTGGAGGGGCTCATTTTCACAGGGTTTGGTGGGGGGGGACAGACTAATTCATCTGTGCTACCTTAGGGTTAGTTCATTAATATAGTCAGATCTTCTTAAAGTTTTCAGAAAAACAAAAAGCTTTAAAGTTAACATAACCACAACATTTCAAAGTTATCAGCACCATTTGATGTTCTGCTGGTCTTCTGGAACTTTTGTGAGATTTACATAACATAGGACCAAGGAGCTCTGACATCAAAGCTCAGATGGCTTTTCCTGATTTAGCACATCTTAACAGGATGTGATTTTTAGGTAAGATATAGTATGATTTGTAAATTATGCTCCTTTGATCTTTGAGACGTTTTGTACATGGCTTCTGGGTTTCTATTTGCAGTCTTATTTCCTAGTAATTTCATTTTATACTGGCTACTTATAAACTTACTAAACTGACTAGGAAGGGGTGGGAGTAATCAGAGAAACCAGAACAAGAGACAATTTAAACTGTTTTCTTTTTTTAGTGGATTATCTTCTACATACCAACAAAGAAGGATCACTCAAAAAAGTCTCTTAAGAAAGGACTGTTTCATCTCCCTAGAAATCAATATGCTAAACATTTATGTGATTAAACAGGAAATTGTCAACCAATTTCAGAGATATTCTTCAGAGAACTTGGAACTTCTCAAGAAGAGTCAGCATTATTCCATTTGGATATAACTTTTGCATTAATCCATTTGAAATCTAGAAATAACCCTTTTGCTCTAGGGTAAAATTACTGAGAAAAACCAACATATCCAAACAAATAAGGTATATAAGGCTAGTTATAGATACTCAGTAGACTACACCAGTACAAAAGCCCAAGGTTGGGGCAATACCTTGTGGGGATGCCCCTTGCACTGATAATAAGGTACTTATTATGATAAACTGCATAAGCAGTTCCCAGAACTAATACCTGCAGTCAAAATAGTACCTTGCTATTTTGCTTTGAAAAATGTCTTTGTAAAATCTGACCATGTTTAAACTCATCAAGAAACTGATCATTGAAAATGACATTGCCAATATCTAAACGCTCCCTTGTGAGTGTTTTGAAGTACCTTCAGTGCAGAATTTTGAGTGCTGCTATAATTTTCCATTGTTTCACAAAGAAACTTTCTATGTCTTCAGTTTTATTCTCCATTTCCACAATTTACTGAGAGTCAGCATAGTAGAGCAAAAATACATTGAATTTAAAGTTAAGCCATGTGGTAGTTACTTACTTTATGACTATGGGGAGCCTGATCAACCACACTCAGTCTCAATTTCCTCATCCATAAAATGGAACTGACAGTGTTTGTGCTATATGTCTCACAGATTTGTTATGGGGAAAACGCTCTATAAGCATGATGTGCTATATAAAGGGGAGCTGTTATTATTATCAATCATTTTGTCTTTTTTCTCTCTGGATTTCTTCCTCCATGCTCAAGATACTTGGATCTCTCTCCAGCCTTGGAATTCAGATATTTTATTTAAGTACCTACTGTGCATCAGGCATTATGCTAGAAATAGAAATACAAAAATGAAATAATCCCCAATTACAAAGAACTCATGGTATCAACAAAGGGAAAACTTGTGGGAAGACTTAAGTAACTCCAATATCATTAGAGTGAAAAAATTAAAATGTGAAATGCAAATTTCTTGTGTTGTTCTGCTTGACTTTATAATATACTAATTCCAAAAGCAAAGAGGTTAGAGTTCCCAGCCAAACTGTCCCCAAAATATTCTTGTTCCCTGTGGGACCTTACTCACCAGGCCTGTGCTCAGTCCTTCCAGCCCACAGCCAAAGCCCAAGAGCAGTTCTGGTCAGCACAACTGCCCTAACTTCCAGAAATAGGTGGTGGTGGGATGGGGGAGGAGGGGAGGTTCACTGCTTCAGTCTTTCCTCACTCAGCTGTCTACTGTTCTTTAGAAGAAAGTTTTTAAGTTAAAAGTTCATGAAATGAAAATTCCTGAGGCTGTGAGGTAAAAGTTTTTAAGGTGAAATTTCCCTTGTCTGCTTCCCCAAAGAGCTACCCTATGTATGGCCTGCTGTTTGTTGATGGGTGGAATTGCCAGGAGGTATCTGTTTCACTCAGGACATACCTTAGTCCTGGGAATTCCTGTCTTTTCCAAGGTCCTCTCAAGTAGTCTTAGAAGGACAACTGCTTTACACCTTTATTTTTATTGCTCTGTGTTCATTTTCTGGTAATTTTCTGTCTGTGGAAGAAATATAGCACAACTTATTCAGCTATTTCCCACTTGATGGGTATATCCTTAATTTCCAGTTCTTCGCCACCACCAAAAGAACTGCTATATTTATTTTTAAAAATCTCATTGGATACAGACTAGAGCCCTTTGGGCATAGTTCCAAATTTTCTCCAGAATGGTTGGATCAGTTCACAATTTCACCAACAGTGGTATTAGTGTCCTGATTTTCCCACATCCCCTTCATTATTGATCATTTTCCTTATCTATGTTACCAGTCAATTTGAGAGGAGTGAGGTGGTATCTCAGAGTTGTTTTAATTTGTATTTTTCTAATCAATAGAGATTTAGAGCATTTTTTATGACTATCTGTAGTCAGTTACAGATCACTTTGATTCCCTCATCTGAAAACTTCATGTCCTTCCATCATTTATCAACTGGGGTGATGGGACTACCTTTCTTTTTTTGGTAGGTTTCTCAACATGGCCTAAAATGCTTTTAATTCTATCTAAATTCTCTCCTCCATCCCAGACCTGTGAAACAATTATTTTTGTGATTGCTGTTTGTTTGTTTTGCAGAACTGCAATGCCAGATAGCATCTCTGACAACGGAATAAAATTTACTTCCATTGAGTTTAAGGAGTTCTTAAAAAAGATCTTCATATGAACAGTCACTGTTGTCCCTCATCATTTTCAAGAAAATTGTCAGGCTGAAAGACTGGCACAGATTACCAAAGATACCTTAAGGCAGGTTTTTGTGTGAGGCTGGGCAATAAGACTCGTCAAGCTTCTTATCCCCCTCTGTGTCACTATACCTTCAACAATATAACGGTCAACAAAAATTTAACAAATTTACCAGACATAAGAAGCCTAGCAAATGCAGGCTCGTAAACAAAAGTCAAGCATTAGCTGCAGCTGAGCATAAGGGTGGTACTAGGTTCTTTTTTTAAAAAAAAATTAAGTTTAAAAACATTTTATTATGAAATTAGCAATCAACAAACACAAGCATTTCATTATTTAAAGGTATGGGAAATGATTGTACCAGAAACAGACAACTTTTGTTATATATATATATATATATATATATTTTAAGCTATATTATATATATATTTTAAGCTATATATATATATTTTAAGCTATATATATATATATATAGCTTAAAAAATTGACTCTTAAGGGGGGAGCAATGCCATTGCTCTAATTTTACTAATAAAAGTAGTCTCTCCCTCAACACACACACACATATCCCTACTCCCACACAGAGAGGGGAGCCCTCCTTCCTGTGGAGAGTAGTGGAAAAGTCACTGCATTTGGAATTGGATGGACCTTGCAACTGAGTTCAAATTCTGTTTCTGTCAGTGTGTGTGTGTGTGTGTGTGTGTGTGTGTGTGTGTGTGTGTGTGAGAGAGAGAGAGAGAGACAGAGAGACAGGGAGAAATGAGGGAGGGAGGGAGGGAGGGAGGGAGGGAGAGACATAGAGACAGAGAGAGACAGAGAGAAAAAGACAGAGAAACAGAGATAGAAAAAGAAAGAGAAAAAGACACACAGAGAAACACACACACATACAGAGAGAGAGAGAGAGAGAAAGACAGGGGGAGAGAGAGACACAGAGAGAGAAAGAGAGAGAGAAACAGAAAGAGATAAAGAAAGACAAAGAGAAAAAGACACGCACACACAGAGAAAGACACACACACAGACAGAGAGAAAGGGAGAGAGAGAGAGAGAGAAAGAAAGAGGGAAGGAGGGAGAAAGAGAGAGAGACAGACAGAGACAGAGAGAAATGAGGGAGGGAGGGAGAGAGAGAGACAGAGTGACACATGGAGAAAGACAGAGAGAGAGGGGGGAAGAGAGAGAGAGAAAGAGGGGAGGAGGGAGAAAGAGAGAGAGACAGAGACAGAGAGAAATGAGGGAGGGAGGGAGGGAGAGACAGAAAAAGAGAAACAGAAAGAGAGAAAAAGAAAGACAGAGAAAAAGACACAGAGAAAGACACACACACACAGAGGGAAGGAGGTAGAAAGAGAGAGAGAAAAGCAAAGAAAGAGAGAGAGAAAGACAGAGAGAGACTGGGGAGAGAGAGAGAGAAAGAAATAGAGATAGAGAAAGACAGAGAGAAAAAGACACACACACACACAGAAAAACACACACACACACAGAGACAGAGAGAAAAAGAGGGAGAGAGAGAAAGAGAAAGAGAGAAGGAGGGAGAGAGAGAGACAGGACAGAGAGAAATGAGGGAGGGAGGGAGAGACAAAGAGAGAGAGAGACGGGGAGAGAGTGAGACAAAGGAGACAGAGAGACAGAGAGAGACAGAGACAAAGAGAGACAGAGAGAGACAGAGAGAGGGGGAAGAGAGAGGAGAGAGAATGATAGAAAGAGTGAAGGAGGAAGAAAGAGAGAGAGAGAGAGGCAGAGACAGAGACAGAGACAGAAGAGAAAGAGAAAGACAGAGGTGGGGAAGGAGAGGGAGAGAGAGGGAAGGAGGGAGAAAGAGAGACAGAGATTGTAACTTGTCTATAAAATGAGGAGTTTGGACTAGGTGACCTCTAAGATTCTTTTTAGCTTTAAATCGGTGATCAAAAAAAAAAAAAGAAAGAAAGAAAAGAAAAAAAGAAAACACTTAAGTAAAACCAACTCACACAGGACCTTATCTGACAGGTTTTATCAAATTGGAATGGCTTCAAGGACATAACAGCAATAGGCGGCTTTCAGAGCCTAGGTGTATATAGGGAGGCTTATCATCAGAAGGTTGGCCTCTAGGTCAGGAAGTCTTTGGCCACAGTAATCCGTGAAATGGATAAAGCTGCACGGCACTGGCACATGCTAGGAGCTATATAAATGGTGGCTGTTATTATTATGTGCTTTAAGATGTGCAAAGCACTGTACTTTTTAATCTCATTTGATTCTTTCCACAGCCCTGTGAGGTAGAACAGAGCAGAAGGTAAATAAACTGAACTTGTGGAAGAAATTTTTTGTTCTTCTACCTTATTATTATACTTGGATTTATAACCATTTCTATAACCCACTAACATAAAAGGGAAATGACCTAAAAACAAGATATCCCTTTTTTAGTTAAAAGATATTAGATACATGATATTTCTGGTTAAAAGATATTTTATAAACACATACACACATATATACTTAATATCTATGTCCTTTTCCTTTATTTCTATATCTATATGTGTGTATGTATATACATATTCTTAATATCTATGTCCTTTATCTCTATATCTATACGTATAGACATATATACATATATTCTTAATATCTATGTCCTTTATCTCTATATCTATACGTATAGACATATATACATATATTCTTAATATCTATGTCCTTTTCTTTTATCTATTTTTATATCTATGTGTATACATATGTGTGTTTACATATATATTCGTAATATCTATGTCCTTTTCCTTTATTTCTATATCTATATGTGTATATATGTGTGTATTTACATATATATTCTTAATATCTATGACCTTTAACTCTATATGTATAGACATATATACACATATTCTTAATATCTATTTCCTTTTCCTTTATTTCTATATATGTGTACATATATGTGTGTATACATGTATATTCTTAATATCTATGTCCTTTATCTCTATATGTATAGACATATATACATATATTCTTAATATCTATGTCCTTTTCCTTTATCTGTTTCTATATCTATATGTATATATATATATGTGTGTGTTTACATATACATTCTTAATATCTATGTCCTTTTCCTTTATCTATTTCTATATCTGTATATATGTGTGTATACATATATATTTTTAATATCTATGTCCTTTTCCTTTATCTATTTCTATATCTATATGTGTA
>JAJPUD010005469.1:0-18097 GCA_023553655.1 Myrmecobius fasciatus
TTCAGTGGAAGGCAGATGGCCATATATTTTTAAGGTCCCAAGCTATCTTCATCAAGTTTAATGTGATGAAACTGCTAGCAGTAGTTTGTTTCTTGTTATTCCCTCTCCCTGGAATATCCTCCTTTCCACTCTTTCCCTGATGAATTCCTTCTTACCTGTCCTTTAAATCAATTGCCACCTCTTTCAGTCAGTCAATCAACAATCATATATTAAGCATTTACTATGCAACTGGCACTATACTGAACTCTAAGGATAAAAATTCAAGCAAAAAGAAACAGTCCCAGCCCTCACAGAATTTGTGTTCTAACAAACATAAAAGGAAGCTTGAAAGGTTGAGGGGAAGAAAGCCACACAATATAATACGAGCTTAAGAAATGGAGACTTGCAGCTAGGTGGGGCACCAGCCCTGAAGTCAAGGAGGACCTGAGACACCTAAGTGTCTGGTCTCAGACACTTAACACTTCCTCACTGTATAACCCTGGGCAAGTCACTTAACCCCAATTGTCTCAGGAGAAAAAAAAATGTAGGAAGAAATGGAGACTTGGCTGGCCCTTGTGTATTCCTGGGAGAAAGTCATCTAATCAGAGGAAGTTGTCAGAGAGAGAGTACTGTAATGATGTGAATTACAGTTTTGTAGTTCAGGATAAAAAGGATTCTGGGCCATGATAGAGAAGAATTGAATGAGAAGTCCTGATTCCAAAATTGATAATGATCTTCCCTTATAGACCTAATACTGTACTTTGTTTTGTACTTCTCTAATGCATTTGTGTATTGAAATTTCCCTCTACTAGATTGTATTTTCTAGGAAAACAAGGATTGTGTCTTATCTACTGTAAATTTTGTAACTTTTCTCAGCACTCAGCAGTTTTCTATCCACAGTTAAAATGGTTTTATTGTCTTCTCTAGAAATTATGAATATGGCCCATTTTCCAAATCATTCTGTGCTAAGTGGTCTTGTAGCTGTCCTCTTCCTTCAGCTGCTCACGGTGATCTCAGGTAGGTGTTTCTCTTTCCCAACTTAGAGGCTTCTCAGTAGGGAAAAGTAATTTCCTATCTATACTTTTCTCCACAGAGGAGGTAAATTGCCACCCTCATTTCAGGAAGACCCTAAAGATGGAAGAATACTATGGGAATGAATTTTTCCTTCCCTTGAAATATTATTAAATCTCTATCCACCACCCAACTCTAACACCAATTTCCTATCACCAGCTTCTCTATAACTCTCTCTCTTTGTTGAACAGCTCATTTTACTGTGATTGCACATGCTGAGCCTCTTCTGGTAATGGTAGGGGAAGATGCCATGTTACATTGTCACCTCTTTCCCAAGAAAAGTGCTGAGCAAATGGAGGTGAGATGGTTCCGTTCTCAGTTCTCTCCAGCTGTTTATGTGTATAAATATGGGAAAGAAAGAGATGAAGAACAGATGAAAGAATATCAAGGCAGAACAACATTTGTGAGAGATAATATTAAAGATGGAAATGTTGCTCTGAAAATGCACAATGTCACAGTTTTTGAAGATGGAAGGTATCACTGCTATTTCCAAGAAGGCAGATCATATGAAGAGGCCTTTATAGACTTGAAAGTAGCAAGTGAGTTACTTGGTTTTGCTCTCTGATCTTCCTCAGTATAACCCTGGAGACCCCAGATTCAAAAGTTAGTTCAGCAAGCTTGATTTGGTTCAGATGACAGAATCAAGGATACTTATCCTTGACTGTTTAAGGGATCCTGTGAATTCTTCATGATTCTGTATTCTGTGTGTGTGTGTGTGTGTGTGTGTGTGTGTGTGTGTGTGTGTGTGTGTGGTGAAATAAAGGTATTCCTTTTAACTAACATATCTTGATAGTTTGAACACTTTCATGAGAGCCAAGAACCCTTTTACTGATTTCTATGGAAATCTACATATAAGCTATATTCCAATATCCTTGGCAGTATCCAGGGAGATCCTGGCTAAGGGCAAAACAAGCCAAATTCTGAGGCTCAAAGAAGAAATCTTGTTAGGGATTAGAGAAGAGAGGAGGTTAGAAGCCAAAGAGGCTTATGAGAAACCCCTATCCATGTGAATTCAAGCCTAAGAATTCTGAACCAAACTTTATATATAAATTACACCAATTGCTTATTTTTAATCTATGTAACCTGTCACTCTATTACTTAAGAATGTAAAATTGGTCTGATTAAATCACTCTTTCAGATGATTTCAAACTGTTTATTGAGAAACATATTCAAATATGTGCCCATTTTGTAATTGAATACAAATTTAAAATTGGAGTAGCACATTTCTAAGATTAAGCTTTTTTTCTTTTGCTTCATTTCCAATCCTCAGAAATTCTTGTCTTCAATGCTTTCTCAAAACTATTAAGCAATTGTTAAGACAATTGTTAAGCAATCTGTAATGACATCTCTCAATTCTTTGAGCACATAAGCAGATTCTAGCTGATTTCAATACATATAGTTCTTTCCCACCTTGAATTTCACAATTGGGTCTCCCTGTAGACAACACTAAAAGTTAAGATATTTTCTGAAAAGATAAAAGGATGACATTACAAATTTCTGCATTTTCACTAGTCTCTTTCACTTGGTTATTTTTTCCTGATAATTTAGGAAATGTGGCTAAGTGAGAAATTTTCTCTAGATCTCTTTGTTTAAAAAATGCAGACAGAAGTTTGGTTTTTTCTTTTGTTACTTTCTTTCCTAGTTTCTGCATTCTCCAGCCTTCTCTAGTGATAAGGATTGATTTCCACTTTTCATTGCTTTCTTTTTCATTCTTCGATTTCATAGAAAGCTCCAGGCTTAGCTGAATTGCACTTCTGTGATATATCCCCTTCCTGTACATCAATATACTTTGAGCATGTAGAACTTTCTTTAAACCAACAGCTATCTATCTAGAGTAACATTGACTCTATCATAGCTTTTCTACTAATGCCTCACTACTTTAAAACTCAATTATTTTGCCAGGGTAGGTGTTTTCTCCACTAACATAAACTTCATCCTCTATATGCCCTAGTTGTGATTTTGGTTTTGGTTTTTTTGAGCTGCTGTAGCTGAAAATTTTACCCTTCAGGCATAACTAATAAGGAGGCTATCATCATCAAACTTGATGAGGTTAGTCATCAGATGTCACATAGTTCTAATCTATGATCCTATGGAACTTAACATGGTATTTCATGGAATCATATAAAAATCCTCAGTAATATAAGGGAAAGATCGTGTCAGTATATTTACAGTATTAAAAAGAATACTAATAATGTACTCTGTGGTTTAGATTTGTCAGCCAGAAACAATTTTATTTAAAAATATATTTAACCCATTTCTAGCTCTCTCTAGTAGAGAGATTTTCAAACTTGCATAGACCATTATGCCTTCCAACATAACTAACTTCCACAAGAAAATTTCAGGTAACATTTATAGAAATCTTGAATAATGAAAAGTTCATATTATGTTAAAATACATTTAAAAGTTAATATTCCAGAATAGTCACCTTTCTATTCCTTCCTGGACTACTTTCCTCTAAAAGTTTCTTGCTATGATCAATATCTTAATCTTGAATTTCAAAAGAGGATAGATACTATCGTTGTCAGTTCTGGAACCAATTACTTATGGGTAGAGTAGCAGTCATATAATCCAGTTACATTTGTTTTATTATACTTACTCTACTACAAATGAAAACTTTAGCCTTGGTTCTTCATACTTTTTAATGAGGAAGATTTGGAAAGAGTTTCAGGCTAGATAAATAGTATTCCTTACTAAATTAATAAAAGGAAGATTGACTTGTTTTGTTTTGTTTAATTCCACAAATTTAATTTGTTGGCTCTTACTGCAGGATGTTAATAGGGATGAATACCCAGGCATATCATCACCAAAATTCAAAACTGTAATGACAGATGATTTTTATGATGCTAAAATGAAAATAACAGCATATCAAAAGCTACCAAATTGAGGGAAACTGAAGAGCTTCCATTACAAGCTTTTGTTTATATGGATAAAAAGCTTCACTTCAAATCTGAGTTTAGTGCTCTGAAATCTTCAAATTTAAGATTCATATCTGAAGATTTGATAGCACTAAGCTCAGTCTTTTCTGTGTGCCAGGTGACAGGGGCACCTATGACCATGGGCAGTCTTTTTCAAATTCAGAATTGATCTTTGAGACAACTTGGCCTTGGTACATGTTCAAGAATTTCAGTGTCCTTGAACATAGATGGCTACCTGCCTTTTGTCTAGATTGAATGAGGAAGGGAAGGAAGAAAACTTTTAGAGGGCTGATGCTCATAATTAACTTAAAAATTATATATAGTTAGTGGAATTAAAAAGTGGTGATTATCTAAGGTTGGATAGCATGCTTAGGTTAGTTAAATAGTAAAGACTGCAAATGACTGACTTAAGCAACTGTTATCTTAGAGTAGGGTTGGGAGAGCAGAATGAGAGGAGAGGGTTCAAAGCCTTTTGCAATTAATATGAGAAAAGGAGGGAGACGTTTGTTGTATTTTTATCATGTGGATTTATGAGACTACAAGTAACAGTGCTTCACAGAAAACAATTCTTGATGTGCAAGCAAAAGAGGATTACAATAAACCAGTTAATACAAAAGTTTCTTAGGAAATGAATACCCCTAAAAGGAAGTTGTAGTTTTAAGTATGTCTTTAGTAGCAGTAATAACATTAATAATAATAACAGTAATCTTAATAACAGTAATTAAATTAAATCCGTGGACAACTTTTGTAAGCTCTGTACTAGATCTTGTAAACATTTAAAAGTGTAAGATATAATACTTGCCCTTGGCAAGACTGTGAGCCAATTTCCCAGCTTCAAGGGCATTGTTCCCTTTAATCAACTCTGACACAATTGACTACAGTAAGTGGAGTAAACAGTCTTGGATATTCTTATTCAAGTATGACCAATTTTTTTCTTCCCCAGGTCTGGGCTCAGATCCCTTCATTAAAATTATAGGTTATGAATATGGATGGATACAACTAGAATGTACATCATTTGGATGGTACCCACAACCTTGGGTAGAGTGGAGAAATCTTACAGAAGATACAATTCCATCCCTGGAGGAACATCTGGCTCCCAGTGAAGATGGGATGTTTGTTGTAAATTTGTCTGTGGTTATCACAGATCACACAATAGTTAGTGTGTTCTGTTCCATTAAAAACCCCCTTCTCAACCAATCATTGTTGACAATGATGTCTATTCCAGGTCAGTTCTCAGTTTCAGATTCTCTCCTTGCTGAGTCATGGTCATTGTAGTCATAAGAGAACAATGAAAGAAGTATCTAAAGGAAAAGACATAGTACCTATAGGCTATGGGGTTAAACCACTTGTTTCTAAACTTTTTTGATAAGAAAAATGCCTGATTATGAAGTGATTGGATGGGGGACGTAATAGGAGGCAAAATTCCCAGTTCTCAGCTATTGCTTTTGGGTTTGGCTGGTACTAAGTAAGTCATAACTGCCCTGAGAATCCTCAGGAGGTAAAAATTAGAAATTTGCACATTGTAGAAAGAATTAGAATGGGAAGGGATTGCATAGTAGGTGAGGGATAACTGCAGTTATGCTGGAGATAAGATCCACTGTTGACTATCACAATATATACCCATCTTCCCATTCTCTTATATGTCAACTCATCATACACTCCTTGTGTATGTGTAGCACATCCCCTCCTTTGAAGACCACTGAGTTCCAAGTGAGATCATGGATTTAAAGATGCTCTTCCTTATCAATTGCTTGATGCCTGACAACTTCCAGTAGAGAAAAGAAATTTACATCCTCTTCCAACCCCACCACCTTACCCAAATAGGAGTTTTCTTTTTTTTCTCTTTTTGCTGAGGTAATTGAGGTTAAGTGACTTGCCCAGGGTCACACAGCTAGGGAATGTTAAGTGTCTGAGATCAAATTTGAACTCAAGTCCTCCTGACTTCAGGGCTGGTGCTCTATCCACTGCGCAACCTAGCTGCCCTCCAAATAGGAGTTTTCACAGTGACACTTGCTGATAAATGATTCTCCTGAAGAACCACTATTATATGACCAATGCTTGAAAAAATAGGAAGGGCAAACAATTTGAGTAGCAAATTCAAATTCAAATCTGCTCTTGGAAGATATTTGCCAATGCACTTGTAATTAGTGTCCTGTGGTATATTAGTGTCATTTCCAGGGTGAAGCACTTATTCTGTATGAGACATTTTCCAAGAAATGTGGCGTGGAAGTTCTCCACTCTGCAGACACTATTACAAATAATCATTTGCTAAAACAAGAATTAGATTTTCAAAGCAATTTAGCACACCAAAGGAGAGGGATACAGGAAAGCAACATTTCTGTAGGTTTTATTTAGACTCTATTTTGGAACAAAAAGAAAAATCCAAAGAATTTGGAAACAGGAAAGCAGAAGATAGAGAAAAAACTCAACCACAGAAATAGGCCTTCTTTGAGAGGGATCATAGTCTGAAAGGATCTCCTTTCTTTACAGATTTAGCAGAGATCCTGGCATGTGTTGGCTGGTTTAACTCTCTTTATGTCTTATGCTACAGAAACTGTTTGGGTCTCAACTTCTATACCCTCTGAGAGCCCTTCTGAGCTGCCAGATCCAACAACCCCTGGACCTGAAAAGATTTCTACCTGGATGGTTGCTCTCGTGGCCTTGCTTGCTATTGGACTTTTTATTGCTTATAGTATTTGCTTGTATTTCATATGGAAGCAACACAAGAGGAAAAAGACACTATTTATAGAAAAAGAAATTGAATGTGAAGAAAAAGAGAAAGGATATGATGAAAGGAGGCAAGAGCATATGGGAAAAGAGAGAGCAAGCAACCTAACAGGTAAAAAAGAAAGAAAAGAAAAAATCAAAGATGACACTTTAGGAACAAAAAGAATCTCAGCTTTTGATATGGGGTTCTGGAGAGGGATAAACAGGAAACAGAAAAGATCACAATTCTTTTTTCATAAATTTCCCCTTACACCTTTAAACTTTCCTTTTAGTGGACCAAATGCATTAATGTCATGTAGAGTTTAAGTATCTGAGTAATTGAAAATACTAATACCAATTTAGATGATAATTCATTGTTCTTGGTTTCTTGGCAGTGCCTAGGCCATCAGAGGACTTTCATAAAGAAATTATTCTCTGTTATCTATTCCAGAAATAGATTCTGTTAAATCTTTCTCTCTAGAAATCCATTGGTTTATTTCTATTGCTTTTCAGAGAAACTCAAGAAAGAGCTCAGTTCAGTTCAGCATTTTCCTTATTTCATTACTTTCATGGACTATTTCCATGCTTCTCATTTAATAATTACATAAAGAATTCTCATTTTTCTGTTTATCCATTGCAGGATGGAGAAGGACCCAGTTATATGCTGGTGAGTGACACTTCTTTTCTCTGTGAGTTTAAGATCTCTTCTTTCTTACTTCTCATGATACCTCCATTTCAGGGGGAAAGAAGGGCAAAGAAAAAGAACAGTAAACTAGAGGGCAAACTAAATACAATGCCTAAGTAAAAAATGGTGAAGGTCTTTTTCTATAAGATACAATTCCTGGGACTACAACAGAATGATTTGGAGGAATCTTTGAGCTTCATCCATCAATTTTTCAGTAGTTTCACTTGCTTCTATGTTATTTTAAAATGTAATGACAGGGGGAATTTGAGGAAAGAAAGTATTTCAAAGCACTGAACCCGATTATCTTCTACATTTTGATTTACAAAATCATTACTTTTGCCCTCCAGAACTGTTCTCTGGGTAATACTTTGCATCCCCTACCACAATCTCTGAAATGGAAAATGCCTTAAAGGTTATCCAATTCAGTTGATACCTGAAAGGAATCCCCTCTCTGACACACCTAATAAAATGTTATACTAGAATATCTACAATGAGAGGGATTCTAATTTCTTTCTAAACAACATGCTATATTTGGATAGCATTCATTATTAGTAAGTTTGTCTTATATCAAGCTTAAATTGCCTCCTCATGATAATCCATTCATTGTTCCCTGCCTCACCTCCTTATACAGGCATAAGCTGTACTCTTAAGATTGTATTAACTGCCAGATGGTATAGTGGATAGAGTGCTGACCCTGAAGTCAGGAGGGCCTGAGTTCAAATGTGACCTCAGACACTTAATACTTCCTAAGTGTGTGACCCTGGGCAAGTCACTTAACCCCAATTGCCTCACAAAAAAAAAATTGCATTAACTGGGCAGCTAGATGGCACAGTAGATAGAGACTGGCACAGAAGTCAGGAGGATCTAAGTTCAAATTCGGCCTCAGATTCTTACTACTTCAGAGCTATGTGGCCTGGGTAAGTCACTTAACCCCAATTGCCTCAGCCAGAAAGAAAAAAAAAATTTACATTAATTATTTTTTGGCTGTTGCTGTTGCATTGAGATTGCAGACTACTAAAACTCCCAAACTGCTGACTGTCTTATCTAAAACTAGTAATGAAGATTTTTTTAACCTAAAAATAAGGTTTTACATTTATCTCCCTTGAATTTAATCTCATTAGATGTCACTTAATGATTTACCCTAGCTAGATCTTTTTGGATCCAGAATTGCATTATCCATTGTATTACCATTTCTCCCAGTTGTGTCTTCTGTATTGTGATCAAATATAAAAATGTTAAACCACAAGGTTAAATACAGATTCCAGGGGCACTCCTTGACTCCTGTCAAGTTGATATTAATATTCTTTGAGTTCAGCCATTCAATCAATTCAGGATGCATCTAATTGTAGTATTATTTAGTTCACATCTCTCCATGCATTCCACAGGAATAGAAATTGTGAGCCACTTAATGAATTGTTTTGCTAAAAACTAGGTAAGCTATAGCTCTAATATTCCTAGAAATAAAAAACTTAATACTTTCCAAAAAAACCAAAAAGGAAATAAGATTAATCTATCATGGTCTCACTCTTTGTAAAAGTTACTGCTTCCCTTTTCTTGATGCTCACCAATCATTTCTTTATTGATTTGTTGTAGAAACTTTCCAGGAATTAAAATCAAATTACTTGGCCTATAGATATCATTCTATTCTTTTTTTTCCTTTTTTGGAAATTATAACAACATTTGCCTTTCTCCAGTTCTATGGTATTTCATTCATTCTCCATTAATTTTCAAATATCACTGACAAGGACTCCACAATTGCATATGTACTCAAGGAAATAGCTCCTCTTGGTCAGGTAACTTGAATCATCAAGGGAAACTAGGTGTTCTTTTACTATCTTCTAACTTATTTATAGTGGGTATCAGCTCTCTCTTAGCCTTTTCTTGTTCTATCCTCTCCCATTCAAAGGTCATTGTCCTTGACAGAGAACAGAGACAAAATAATAATTAGCTGTGCCTTCTTTCTTTTTTTAGTTGTCCATAATCCCATCTACCCCAAGTGATAGTCCTATACATTGTTTGAGCCGTTTTTTTTTTTACCTCAAGATAACTAAAAAAAATTATTTTTTATTTTCCTTATTCTTTACTAAGCTCCTTATCAGCATCATGACACTCATATTCATCCTCTGTTAGCTACTCTTGTTTCCAATTTTTTGGAAATAAAATTTGATTAATTTCTCTACAAATCTATAGCAATGTTTTCAGACAAGTCCCTTTTCCCCCTTTTACTGGAATTGTTTTTCTTCGTGAGTTCAAAATTTCAATAGTAAGAGTTTTCAACCCATCCTGGGCTGAATGAGCCCTACTTTGACATTCCTCTGAACCCTTTGAAATTTGCTTTCTCAAAAGCTAAGGAGTATTTTAGATTATGCCCATATTTCTTCTTCTCTATCACAAACTCTAGGAGGGAAAAGTTGCAACTTTTCTACCCTTAACCCACAAGTTTCCCATCATCTCCCTTTCAGTAATCAGTTTCTCCCTTTTAATGGGAATCAGGTCCAGAATATAATTTCCTCCCCATCCTTATTGGTTTTCTACCTTTTAGAAGATTAATGAGAGAAAACTTCATTAGGTTTAAAGATAATTAATGTTTTCTTTCACTAATAAAGATCCAGATTTGTGTTTATTTCCCAATTTTTCATCTATTTCCTTTTTTTATTCAAGTAGTTTATAGTATTTTTTCTTTCTTTTTCAATAATAGCTTTTTATTTTTCAAAATACATGAAAAGATAGTTTTCAGCATTCACCCATGCAAAACCTTGTGTTCTATATTTTTTCTTTCTCCCTTTCCTTTCTCCTCCTTCCCTATTCAGCAAGTAACTAGGTTAAACATGTGCAATGCTTCTAAACATACATATTCTTCTAATGACAAAATCACTTCTTTCTCTTTCTATTGATCCTCACCCAAATACTACCATGTTTTCTTGATCTGGTTTCTGGTTTTCTTTTCTTTCCTCCCCACCTCACCCCCCACCCAAAAAAAAAAAAAAAACATAGTTTATTAAACATCAAATATAAACCAGGGTAGAAATTTAGAAAATTATGTACCTCTGGATTTTTTTTTTAACTAAATAATCTCTGCCCTCAAAGAGGCAGATGTCTTCTTCTATCAGAGAAGAAACATACACACATAAATGTAGATAAATAGAGCTGATGTAAGTCCTAGGGATCTTTATCCCAACTTACACTCATACTAATGAGTCAGATATCCCAGAGCATGGTTGCAAATTCCTCCTCAGGGTTCTAAGAATACATCAAAAGAGTTAGGATATCTTTCCAATGCTATTATCTCAAACACTCCCTTCTGGTGTGTTCTTCCCAATAGTAATCACATAAAAAGACGTTTTCCATAAAAATAAATAAATAAATAAAGTAGAAAAGGGGTAAATACTATGCTGGTGGTGTTTGTCCTTCACTCTCAAAGAGGACCATGTCATCAGGGAGATGATCCCACAACATGCAATAAGTTGGATTTAAGTGAGAGAAGGCTGTGCAAGGTCATCTGCTTCACTTTCCCTCCAGAGCCATCTAGATCCAGTGGCAAGATATAGATCAAGGTGACTGGAGATGACCTTGAATGCAATGGGAGAGCTTTGCCTTTTTAAGCTAAGGTCTTCAACAGGTCTCAGTTTGACTGAGGCCTCACTCATTGAATGATGAAGGCTATGATAAATTTCTCTGGCAGCCTGAGTATCTAAGCCCCTTCTCTAAAGATTACTAATGATTGGCTCCCATTCTTTTATTTGTGAAAGGGGAGAAAGCTATGATTGGTATACTGTGGAACATCAAGAATGAGATCCCAAAGAGAAAGTGCACAAGGAATCCTTTACAACTCTCCTCTCCTCCCTTAGTGTCCTTTAAGTACCAAATTGTTGTGCCATAATTCCCATGTTTCAGTTTCCCTCAATTGTTTTATCTCAGTTTCCTTTAATTGTTCTGCCCTGGTAGCAACTCTGCCCCCCTCCCCCTTTGATAATTGGGCTGCAGAATTATGGCTACTGACATTCCAAAGAGTCATAAAACCTCCAGATGGCCTGTCTCAAATACCCTAGACATGCCCCTTATCTTTTGGCTTCAGACTCAGTGGCTCCTAGCTTCTTCCCAAACTTATCAGAATTTGTGATCCTTCCCCCATACCCCCAACTTGTCAGAACTGAATTTATAATCTTTTCCGGCAACTCCAATCTCCCCAGTCCTCTGCCTCTCCTTCTTTGTTTACCTGAACACAGGAGCCCTATAAGAATCGTTGGAGCAAACTCTCAAGCACTGGATACATTGAGATCCAGAAGGCTGGCTAATGGCTGCCAGTCTAACTCTCCACAGACTGGATGCTTTGAGACAGGAGTCTCATTAAGTCTCTTCCATAGCTCTGGATTCTAAACTCTCCATTACCATCAATAAAATATTAAATAATCTCCAATCTGTAGTACTGCCTCAATTTCTCCCTGAGTATTACAAAATAGACTGAAGATTATACAGTCAGGCTGCTCAGACCACAAAACTGAATCTGGAACTCCCTCTTTAGCTGATGTGACTCTGGATCAAAACACAGCTCATCCTGAACTCTACCTCTCTTGGGATTTGAGAAGTGTGATACGAGGGGATACACGGCAAGATCTACCTGACAACCCTGAGAGATTTGACTGTAGACCTTGTGTTCTTGGTCATGAGAGCTTCACTTCAGGGAGACATTACTGGGAAGTGGAGGTATCAGATGTCATGGTGTGGGCCCTTGGTGTCTGCAAAGAAAATTCTGAGCGAAAGGGGGAGACTCTATTAATACCTCAAAATGGATTCTGGGTTATTGAATTGTTTGGAAATAGATATCAGGCCCTTACCTCCCCTGATATCCTCCTCCCTTTGCCTGAGTATCTACATCGGGTGGGAATTTTCTTGGATTATGAGGCTGGAGATGTCTCTTTCTACAACATGATTGACAGATCCCACATCTATACTTGCCCTCGCACCTCTTTCTCTGGACCTCTCAGGCCTTTCTTCAGACTTGGATCTGATGACAACCCTTTGGTTATCTGCCCAGCATTCACTGGAGCTGAGGGAGTCACTGTCCCAGAGAATGGCCTAATCCTTTATAGGAGACCTCACTGACAATTTGATGATGGTGTAAGGACCACCTTTAGCCTCTGGGCTTTAATTGCCTTTTGGAGATAAAAGTTATTTTATCATATACCTTTTTAACTTATTCAATTCTTTTAAGAAATATTCCCTTTCCTTTTTTCCTTTGACCTTCTTCCCCACCCTGTTTCCTCGCTGAGCTATAAATGCTTCCATAATCTAACTGCTTTCCTATTCTTAATAAGGTAAGCATGCTTGTGAACACTATGATTCAGTTGCACAAGAGATTTCTTAGCGAGGCAGGGAGATATGGTGGGGAGAAGAGGGATAGTCAAGGGAAGAAGAGGCAAACTTTAAAATTGCTGTACTGAGATAGGGATTGAAAAAATCCAAAGGAAGGACAACAGAATCAGAATTTGGGCTCTGGAGGAAACATCAGTGATTGACAGGAAAAAACCATAGAACCTCTTAGAAATAAGGAAAGGGGAAAGATTATAGACTTAGGTCAACTTTGTTGGGCATAGGAATAGGGATAGATGGTCCCTGAATCTGAATGGGAAAAAAATATATATTTTTGTTTCAATATAATTTATTTCTTTTGCAATATTATGTATTTTATGTTATGCATTTAAATATATCATCCTGAGAAGGAGTCCATAGGCTTCATGAGATTGCTAATGGGGGAAGAAAGGGGTGTTTAAGAATCACTACCCTAAAACTATCAGTCCTACCTCTCTCCTCACTTTCACATCTAAACTCCTTGAAAAAGTCATGTACATTTATTGCCTTCATTTCTTCACCTGCCACTCTTCAATCCCTTGTAATTTGGTTTAGACTCCATCTTTTTACTAAAACTTTTGTCTCCACAGTTGTCAGTGCTCTTGTTTATAACCTCTCTTCCCAATGTATTTCTTATGGAGATTGTTAGTCTCTTGAAGAGTCAGGTAGTGTTACAGTAACTTTAAAAGCTTGATAAGAATATTAGGGGAAAGACAGACTGATAGTTGGGATGGGAGTGATAGCTATGGAATATAGAGTAAAGGAGAAAGTGGGTTTTTTATTTTTCAATAAAGCACTTAAACACTAGATGAATGTCTGTGATTATTATTCTCATCTTCCAGGATTTCTTGAACACACATCCACAAAAGCCCCAGATCTTATCCTTGGGAGAAGGAAAGACCAGATCCCATCTTTGGGGGAACTGGCTGAAAGTAGAAGGGAATACAAAAAGAGCTCTAGTATTCTATAGGTCTTGCTCTGAGCCATTCATGTGGATTTATCTTGCATCATTTTTTATTACAATTATTTGTTTGTATCCCTTATCTAGTGTTTCCACATTTCTGACAACAACCTTTGGATTTGGGAGTGAGAAATATGGATTCTGAAAATTTCCATAATGTTATTTTACATTTTTGTAATATTTTACTTATTTATGTTTTTTAATAATGAATGATCACAATAAAAATAATGGATTTTTTTCTGTGATAGGATATATTAAAAGTTTTGGTGGCTTTCTATTAAAATAATGATAAATGTATGTTTTATTATTAATACAATACATTGACAGTTATTTAAAACATAACTAGCAACAAGCTAACTGATTTCCTTTATTTTTCTTAAAATGTCTCCAACATTTGTTATACTCTTTATTCATTATTATAAGTATCTAAAAAAACTTGTTAACTGAGGCAGTTATCACACATTAGAGATTAGGTAATATTTTATTGATGTTAATTGAGAGTTCAGAATCCATAACTATGCATCAGGACTGCTGGGACTCATGTCTCAAAGCACACAGTCCATTGAGAGTTTAGACTGACAGACATTAGCCAGCTGAGTGGATCTCAAGCAGGCAGAAGGAGCAGAAGGAGGGGTTGAGCACTGGGGTGGGGGAAGAATTGAATTCCAGGAAGGGCTATCAATTCAATTCTCACTGGTAGAGTGTAAAGGAAGCTTGGGGATGGAACTAGGAAACAGTCTGAAGCCAAAAGATAAGGGGTATGTTGAGATGGACCATCTGGAGATTTTATGACTCCTTTGAATGTGAGTCCAATTATTTCTGATGGTCAGAAGGAAGGAGGTTGCTATTTTGGGGCAGAACAATCAAGGGAAACTGAGACATGGGAACTGTGGCACGACACTATTAGGTATATGGAAATGCCTATTTTATTTGATTTTTATTAAGTTCAGAATCAAAATAAAATTTTTAAAAAGTAACATAATGGTGCAATTTTTTGAGAGGACAGTGGAAGTATGGGAGGAATAAATTTTGACTTTGGGTCCAAATATTTAGGACTTTGACGAAATAGAACCATAGAATTGTAGAACATTAAATCCAGGAAGGACTTCAAAATTTAATCTTTAGTTAAGGTGATCCTAAAACTGAATTGTTCTTATGGAAATAGCAGCTCCTGCAGGCTACTCAGACCTTAAACTGTAATCCTAAAAAAAATAAAAAAAAAAAAGGAAAATATACAGTAAGACATTTCTCTTTCCCACTTCTCATGCCCAATATCTGAATACACCCATGGGCATTGGCATAGGTCTTTTTTGGCATATACACACTAGAAGAAAAAGGAGGAAACTGCTCTTATTACTTAGAATTCATAGAATTGCTTGGAACTAGGAAATGAAAATGAATGTGGCTGACTCTCCAGGATATTGCTCAACAGTTTGTTTATTCCTTAGGTTCTAAGAATAGGCTGGCTCATTTCTCTCAAAGGCTTGTTTGTTTTAGATCCTTCTCTAGGATAGGGATTATATCACATAAATTTTGTGTTCAATAGTCTTCAGCACTGGATAGGTCATAGAATATTGTATGAATGGTACTTAATAGGAGAGGGTCAGTGAGTCATAAAATCTTAAGAGTTTCAGTGGCTTAAGAGAAAATCTAAATTAACCTTTTTATATGAGGAAATGTAAGGTCAAATAGATTAAATGGTGTTTGTAGAAATTAATCGCTAACCATTTATTCAACATCTATCATATGTATGATACTGTTCTAGGCAATGGGAAAATAAAGACAAAAAAATGAAACCATCCCTACTTTCAAAGCTCTTAAAAAGATCAGCAAAATACCATATATATAAAAATAATACTGTAATATCAGAAAAACTGAAGCAAGCAAGAGATTGGTTTTTAGTTTTTAATGTGGAGTTTAGGCCAGCCAACCGGATGGGACTGTTGTCCAAAGCATTCGACATAGATAAACTGAAGCAGGGAGTTTATATAGGGTTTTAGCTAAATAGGGTTTGCAAACAGAATACATAACCTGAATACACAATCTTACAGGGAAAACAAAGGCAAATAAGGAGGGCAAGGACACTGGGAAGATGGACAAGCCATAATTCCAAGAAAGGATCATAACTAAATCCTGACAGGACAGAGGTAAAGATAAGAAGGTTGAGGGCAAGAGACATCTAGGCAAGGACAAAACTCAAAACGAAGGGAAATTGTCCTAGCAAGGATAGAAATATTGCACCTGGTGTTTATGATACAATAGTATATAAAGGGGATCCAAGCTCCAAGGTTTTTCTGGGCTCTTTTTAAAAAACTCAATTTCCAGTCCTAATGGCAAGGAAGGGGGAAGTCACTATGATTTTTTTTATTCAGGGTTCACCAATACAAAAGAGTTAAAACAGATAATTGTGGAGGGCATTAGCAATTGGAGGCATTAAGAAAGGCTTATTGAAAAGGATTATATTGTATTAGTCAGATGTCAGGAGGTAGCACATTCCAGGAATAGAGGGGAAGTGGTACAAGAGCATCAAGATGGGAGATGGAGTGATGTGATGAAGAAAGAGAAGGCCAATTTGACTAGTAGGTAGAATTTATTGAGGATCCCATGAGGAGAAAAGAACTTCCTACACTCAAAAGCTGAGTTACCCCTTTGTAATATGTGCTCTTTAAGGCAGACATGCAGGCAAGGAGGCAATAAGCTCTTATTCAGTATTTTGTGCCATTCCACTGTGCAGGGGATAGAAATCACAAGCAAAAAAAGAGAAAAAGAAAACCAAACCCCTATTTCTCTCTTTTGTCCACAAAAATATCATGACATATCAAAATCACTTATTAAAAGCTAAAAGTATAATTTTGAAGTATAAAAATGAAATATATAATAAAAAATTTTCTATTTAAAAATATTAAGAGGTAGGGAAGGATTTTTTTTCCTCCATGTTCTTTTTGGGAACTACATTCTCCCGAAATCTGTATAAAATTCTATCATATTCAGTTTTAAGGGAAGATAGGAATCTAAAAGGAAAAAGACTTTAGTCTCAGCAACAGCAGTGAAGAGGGATAGGAAAAAGAAATGAAGCCATGTCTTGTTTATCTGATTGCTGGGACAGGAAGCAACAATGTTCTCTATAATACTCTAATTCCTAGGTTAATATCCTGTTATGAGTTCTCATAATTTTACTCAAACAACCATATGAAGGAATGCTCCAAACTGCTACTAACAGAAATCAAAAGTAAAATGATACTAAAATTTTACCTCACATCCACTGTATTGGGAAGAAAAAGGACAAAAAATTAAAATGGTATATACTGGAAAAAATAAGCACAATAATAGATTGTTAGTGAACTGCTAATTCATCCAATCTTTTTGGAAAACAATTTGGCATGATACTGGAGAAATCGCTATACTACCTATACCCTTTTCCAAAGACAGCAGTATGTTAAGAATATATTGAGAGATCAAGCATATATTGAGAGATATTGGCATCCAAAGAAAAAACTGATAAATAGAAGTATATATAGAATGATTTTACATACACACACATAGACACCTTTGTGTGTCTAATGGTAGGGCAGAAATGGGAAAAGGGAAGAAAATAATGGAGGAAAAGAAATTTACATGATAATTGTATATATATTTGTAAGGAATGGCAAGTTATGCATAGTAGATTTACAGTTTCATATGTGATTATCTTTTTCATTGTACCACGTATTAGAAATGTTTATTTATTCCATAAATGTAAAATTAAATTAAATTAAAAGGAAGAAAGAGGGAAAGGTCCCTGAATATAGAAATATTTAGAACAGTCCTTTACTACTAGCAAAGAACTAGAAACAAAGTGGGTTCCTATTGATTAGAGAATGAATGAACAAATTATGTAATACTTGTATGCATGTTATGAAACTATGAATATGAAAAATTCAGGCAAACTTGGAAAGACTTTATTTGAACTTGTGCAGAGCTAAGTCAGAAGAATCAGGAGACTATAGAAATGCAAGGGAAATAGTACTGAAAGACATCAGGACTCTTAGCAATTCAGGGAGTAAGATATAAGAAGAATAGAAAGAAGCCAGATTATGGACTTTAAAAAGCAAATAGAAGATTTTATATTTTATCATGGAGGTAAAAGGGAGCCATTTGAATTAATTGAATAAGGAGCCCATGTGGTTGGACTTGTACTTCAGGAAGATTACTTTCATGGCTGAGTGAAGACAGTGAAACCAACCAGAAAACTATTGCTATAGTACAGGTGTGAGATGATTAGAACCAGCACCAGAGAAACGATAATAAAAGGAAAGTTAGGAAACAGGGAAGAGAGTTGTTGTTTTGTTTTGTTTTGTTGGTAGTGTTGTACCACAGTTCCATGTCGTTTCCCTCAATTGCTCTGTTTCAGGTTCCCTTAATTGTTCTGCCTCAGTAGCAACCGCCCCCCCC
>JAJPUD010005469.1:18197-58736 GCA_023553655.1 Myrmecobius fasciatus
ATTGGGCTAGCATTCCAAAGGAGTCATAAAACCTCCAGATGGCCCATCTCACATACCCCTTATCTTTTGTCTTCAGACTTACTGTCTCCTAGTTCCTTCCCAAGCTTCTTTTACTCCCTACCTGTCAGAATTGAATTGATAGTTTTTCCTGGACACCCCCATCCCTCCACCCTCAGTGCTCAATCCCACCTTCTGCTCCTTCTGCCTCATGAGCTCTTTGTTCCCGGAAATCCTATAAGAATCCTATGACCAAACTTACTATTTGCAGACCTGCTTGAGATCCAGTCGGGTGATGTCTGTCAGTCTAAACTCACAACGGACTGTGTGCTGTGAGACATGAGTCCCAGCAGTCCTGATCCATAACTATGGATTCTGAACTCTCAATTAACATCAATAAAGTATTACCTAATTTCCAATGTGTGATACTGCCTGTTTCTCCCTGAGCATTACATTTGGAGACTCCCCAGCAAGATATGAGATCTGGGACCAGTATTGCACATTGGAAACTAGCAGGTCTCCTCCTGGAGCCTTAGAACAGCTGGATTTGGGCTCTTTGTTTAGGGAAGGCCAGCCCTCTGGCTTGTTCCAGAGTCCCACAAGGAGAGCAGCTTCAGCTGCAGGAAGAGCTCAAGATGGACACCTCCATTTGGCCATGAGAGTCTGTTTGAAACCCCTGCAGGATAAGTTCTGTCTGTCTGGGTGTCGACACACTGTTTGGTTCCTCAGAATAAATATAAAGGAACAGAATTGGGGTTGAGGAGCCAGTAACTAGTTCTGTTCTTCATCAAGTCTGGGAGGTGCCAAGGGGATGCCTTGTGGTACCATCTGGTTCTGAGTGCCCTTTGGGTACAATTCTGAGTGTTGTTAGCTGTTAGAGCACTATTTGGATCTGTGTGTCTTAGGACACAATTCTGAATGCCTTTAGGGCACTATCTAGGTCTGTGTGTCTTCGGACACAATTCTGGATGCTTTTGGAGCATCATCTGGTCCTGGGCACCTGTTTGCATCAGTTTGGGTATCTTAGAACACGAATCTGAGTTCCAGACACTCTCCGTGAAGGCAGAGAGCACCATCCGGAACTCCTGGAAGCCTCTCTGAAAGGTTCAATTTTATTATTTGAGAGGGAGAGGTTGTTAACTTAAAGCCTCCCTCAGGGCATTCCCGAGAAATGCAGGAATCTGCCTTTAGCTTCTCTGTGTCTGTATTTGTCTGTTTGTTTGGTTGATCTAAACTCTCCTTTCCCCTCACAGCATTCCTGAACAGCAGGAGTTTGCCTTTCACTTCTATGTGTCTGTGTAAGTCTGTGTTTAGGATTTGTCTGTCTTTTTGGTTGATCTAAACTCCCCCCTCCTTTCATGGCATTCCTGAGAAAAGCTGGAGTTCACCTTTCATTTTTAAGTGTCTATAGTCAGTGTTTATCTGTTGATTTAAGGAACTCTCTTAAGTTTTAAGAACAATGAGAAATGTGTCAATTGGTCATTTCAATGTTAAAAAAATGTTTGAGGTTTTAAAATTTTCTTATTGGAGTTAAATGTTTGCATTAATTTGAAAGTAGCAGGAACAGAAAAGTTTGGCTATCTTTAAAATGCTAGCAGAGAATGTTTTTCCCTCCCGAAAGCCTGCTAGAAAAAGAAAAAAAGGGAGAAGAGCAATAAAAAAGCCTGATAGTGAAGTGGTAATAAATTATTCCTTACAGGGATAACAGCTCTTCCTGGGAGGAGGTTGAGAGAGAACAAAGGAAGATGATGTCAATTAGTATTGGAGAAAAAACTTGGGAGAAAAAAAAGTTTTGGGGAGACCCAGTTTAAAATTATATGTGTGTATGTGTGTATATGCATGTATGCATACAACCAAATGGTAATTTAGTTTGCCTGCAACATTCAATTGGAATTTAGGAAATTTATTTAGGTGAGAAAAAAAAGAAAAAAAGCCCATGTGGGTCTATTGAGTTTTGGGAATTTGGTGTTTATAATTACTGTTGCCTTATGCATGCTAGATTGTTTGTTTGGGGCATAAGATCTTAGAAATTTGTTTGAATATTGAACCATCAATAGTGTAAGACAAATTATTTTTAAAAGCTGTATTTGATTTGATTTCAGATTAATAGTAGCTTGTTTTTTAAAAACAGGCCTGATACTTTGTTATCTTCTGAAACATGTTGGATAATTGGTAAACATTGAGTCATGCTTTAAATTTTGTCAAATGTAATTTTGACCATGTGTGTGAGTTTTGTGGAATTATTTAGATATTCACTATATTGTGAATATTGAAAGTTTTGAAGGAAAGGAAAGGAAAAAGAAAGGAGGAAAAAGATGGGTTTATATGAATGGGATAAGGGATTGGGAGAGAGAAAAAGAAAAGAAAAGAGGATAAGAGAAAAGAAGGAGAGAGACAGTGTCAAAAAGGTATTTGGGAGGAGAGAGAAAGAAGGAAAAGGCATGTAGCAAGAAAGAGAAGAGGACGTAGGGGGAAAAAAGAGGAGGCAAATCAGAAGGGTATTTGGGAAGGGAGAGAGAGAGAAGGAAAAGGCATGTAGCAAGAAGGGGAAGAGGACATGGAAAAGAAAAGAGAAGAGGCAAGTCTTTTTCCTTGTTTAAGGAATATGATAATAAATGTGATTTATAATTTGGTATGGTTATTTCCAAAAGTTTAATTGATATTTTTAAAAACCTTTCTGATTCTTTTATGTGAAATTGGGATCTTCTGTATAACTTTTAATTGATTGTATTGAGTCATCTTAAAATTGTATTCATTATCTAGAAGGACTCTGAGAATAATAGTTTTTGCCTTTTGTTCCTTTGAAAATGTTTCTGTTCTGGACAATATACAATTTGGAATTTTTATTCCTTGGGTATTTTAAAAGCAAAATGATCTGTAATGTTCACCTTATGAAACATCTACTTTGATATGAAAATTAAGTGCCAAAAAGTTCATGGGACAAATCTCTTACTGTTATCAATATAAGGTTATGGTAAATGCCAGTTTAGGATTCATCTGAAACTTTGGTTAATGGAATTTGTTATTGGAGATAAAACTTCTTGGGCTTGTAGCTAATATTATTTAGGACTTTAAGGCTCCATCTTCTGAAAGTTACTGGGACAATTACCTGGAGTAAAACTGAGTTCAGGCTATTTTATCCTGTGTCCTGTATGTGCTGGAGAATCAATTTTGACTGATTATATTATGTTATGGCCATGTCCCTGTTTTTCCTCCTGTAAATAATTTCTATGATCAGAGCAATAGTCAATAGGAATTATTGATGCAATTCAATTATGTCATACCTTGCTGTTTCCACTCTGGTTATATGTAATCATAATGCTTAGGCCAATGAGTATTTAGCCTAATCATCTATCTGTTACTAGATATTTGTGTCTGTAGATATTCTGGTCTTTAAAGGTTTCTGCATAATAAGAGGACAATTAGCACAGTTGTCTGTGAGATCTAACTTCTTTTTGTTTATGGGAACTGCAGCCTGACAGCCATTTGTCTGTCCTGTGAGACAAATTTGTCTGTTTACATAGGAAGCTACTGGTACATCTATGCTGGCTTCTTCACATTTTGTGAACCAGCCTTTCTACCTCAGACTGTTCTAACCTTTATTTCTTAGTTTTGTTTTTTTGTTCTAGATTTTGATCAAGTTACAATCACACTGACCTACTTCTAGGACCTGGATTAGCTCACTGCCAGCTTTCACCACACCCAACCCCATCCCTGGACAAGAAGTTCACTTCACCCTCTCTCAGCATGAAGCAGCTTCTTAAAGAGACATTGCCCCTGCTCCTGAATGGACTTGTTAATGATTTGGGGGGAGCTGAGGGTGGTTGATAATTGATTTTTTTTTCACTAGTTCCCCTAGTTGCCTATTCATTTGGCCTTAGGTACTTCTGCTCCAACCCCAACCCACCAGTTTAAATGGAAGCCCCTACAGCAGTCCATTTTTTGTTTTTTCTGCCTGTTTGGTTTATTATTTAAACCACAACTGGCCTGTGATGGCTGGTTCTGCTTTAACTTTGAACCTCCTTATTCTGTTGGAATGGCCCTGGCAGACTCAGTTTCTGGGACCATTTTCTGATTCCTGGCAGTCTCTCTGATCTACTTCTCCAGTCCTGTAACCCCAGTTAATTAGTATTTCAGCATCCTCCAAGAACAGTTTGGTTATCAGGCATTTGAGTTCATGGGTGCCTGCCTTGATGGTCCAATTGTGCACACTCTGACACTCTAACACTTGGATACTCTGATCTTCAGCAGCGTTCCCTAGCCTGTCTGTTGTTCTGGACGGGGACAGATGGAGCAACTTTAGGCCTCACCCTTCCCCCTTGGAGTCTCGGATGGCCTGTGCAGCCCTGGAGGGGCTAACACAGGCTGCCTTGGGCACTGCTCCTTTTGCAAGCAGAGGGTTAAGTGCACAAACCACTGCAGATCTAACATTGCACTGCCCATCTCAGACTGGGTTCCCCGGCTGAGATGGAGCTCCAGAACTGCAGAGGACCTGACAAGCTTGCAACAGGGAGGATTATGGAAGGTTATTAACAGCTCTGGGGCTATCAGGGAGAGACTTGCCATCACCAAAAGTCCTTGCACCTTTTCTAGTTTTATTTTAGTTTATCTGCTCTTGGTAGGATTGGTCAAAATCATCGTGCTGAAACCATCCAGATATCTGGGGGAAGGTGATTCAATGATTTGAATATTCAGGAGAGAGAGTGTGGAATGTTGTGCCACAGTTCCATATGTCAAGTTTCCCTTAATTGTTCTGCCTCAGTAGCAAGCCCCTCCACTTCCTGACCATCAGAAATAATTGGGCTAACATTCCAAAGGAGTCATAAAACCTCCAAATGATCCATCTCGACATACCCCTTATCTTTTTTCTTCAGATTTAGTGTCTCCTAGTTCCTTCCCAAGCTTCTTTTACTGCCTATCTGTCAGAATTGAATTGATAATTTTTCCTGGACCCCAGTGCTCTACCCCTCTTGCGAGGGACTCCAGAAACTCGGGGAAACAAAGGCAAGAGGGGTAGAGCACTGGGGAGGATAGAAGTTTCAGGAAAGGACCATAAATTCAGTTCTGAAGGTTGGGGATATGAAGGAAGGATCATAAATTCTGATAAGGAGCTAGGAGACATTGAGTCTGAGACCAGAAAGATATGCCCAAACATTGGAGTAAGCCATCTGGAGTTTTATAACTCTTTGGAATGCCACTGGCCACAGTTCCCACCTCTAATTATGTAATGAACAGAAGGAAAATATTTTTTTGTTTCTAATTCAAAAGAAGCTGTGTCATTTAATATGGCTTTTATTGTTCTTACTCCTTTTGGTTTGTTGGGGTTGTTTTTGCAATACATTAATAACCTCATGCTTTGCATGTGTACTCTCATATTTAACATGTTTTCTTTTGTCTATTCATTATCTACAAGTCTATATTTCACTTAACTCCACCATCAAAACATGGTCTTGCAAGTTCAGTGTTTATTACAATTCTCAATAAATTCAGTAGTCAGTCAATATTAAGCTCTTAGTGTTGTGCCACAGTTCCATGTCTCAGTTTCCCTCAATTGCTCTGTTTCAGTTTCTTTTAATTGTTCTGCCTCAGTAGCAACCCCCCCACTTCCTAACCATCAGGAATAATTGGGCTAGCATTCCAAAGAGTCATACAACCTCCACATGGCCCATCTCAAATACCTAGACATACCCCTTATCTTTTGGCTTCAGACTTAATGTCTTCTAGCTTCTTTCCTAGCTTCTCTGAATTTATGATCCTTCCTCCATACCCCCAACCTGTCAGACCTGAATTGATAGTCCTTTCCTGGAACTCCAATCCCCCAGTACCCTACCCCTCCTTCTGCCTCGTGAGCTCTTTGTTCCCCTGAGCACAAGGAGCCCTATAAGAATCTTGGGACCAAATTTACTAATTGCTGGATACTTGAGATCCAGTCGGCTGGCTAATGTTTGCCAATATAAGCTATCAATGGACTGTGTGCTTTGAGACAAGAGTCCCAGCAGTCTCGATCCATAGCTATGGATTCTAAACTCTCAATTAAGATCAATAAAATATTAACTGGTCTCCAATGTGTGATACTGCCTCAGTTTCTCCTGGAGCATTACATTAGTATGTACCAGGCACTATCCTAAGCACTAAGAATTCAAAAAGAGGCTAAAAACAATCCCTGCTTCTCAAGGAATTCACGATCTAAACATTATTTCCTTCTTCCGGTGCTAAAATCCCACTGCCAAATCTACAAACGTGGGAGGGATGAATTGGGGTATTAGCTCCCAAAGACAGTGCTGCTTAAATAGTAAAAATTAAAAGCTAATTCAGAAAAATAGCATTGATTAGAGAAGTTAACTTGATCACATTTATTCTATGCATAAGAAAGATTACACTGATAGTTATATGACAGTAGACTCTGGAATAAGCAGAAAATAGAAAAAGAAAAATATTAGGAGGGCATTCCTATAGTATATACATAATATATATATTAATGAGGATCTTTATTAGTTTAGTGGCAGCAGAAATAGGAAGGAAAGGGACAGATATGAGTGTTATTTTCATGTTGTTATTTTCTGAGCTCTATCTGGATGCTTTTGATATCTTGGTTCTTCCAGTATTCTATAATCCAAGGCCATCTTGCACCTTAGTCTATAAAGGTCCTCAGGTACTCCTCTCCATTTCTGAGCTGTGACCAGGCCTCCCAGGCTGCTGTCACACTTGCTCCCTTTGGTCCCTCAGGGGGCTGCAAGCATCATCTCACCCCTCTGCTATGGAACCAAAACCACTCTGCAACCATATTCATCAGTGTCTGCTTGCTCCCCCTTGTCCCCATTCACAACTTGGGACTCATTCTGATTAGTATAGTTGTACTGTCCAACACCAGTGGAGGGCTCTCCAACAATCTTTCCTTTATCAGTCGCACTGTCCACAGGGCAATAGTTTTCAAAGCTAAGGATGCTGCCATAAGCTGCCTCCAAGGTTTGCTGTTGGTTGTGTCATCTGTCTGGAAGTATCTGCATTTCAATCTGACTATCACCCAGGAAGTTAGATCTTTCCTAACATCTTCCCAAATTACCTTAAGCTGGATGACTGCCTAAACCAATTTTTAATTATTTAAAATTTACTTTGGGGCATTATTTTAAGTTATTTATGGGGGAATTGGAAAGAGGCAGGTAATTTCCTGCCTTATTCTGCTACTTTCTACAATTTCCCAATCCTGTTTCACTATTTCTTATAGTAGCACCTAGAGCTCTATGTTCAAAATCTTAGATTTTGGCTTTGATTTTTCCTTCTCTTTTACCTTGACTATCCAGTCATTTACCAAGTTGTATCAATTAGTTTCCTTCCTTATCTATCTTAATTAGGCTTATTTTTGCTTTTTTTTGTCTGAGATCAGGATTGCTACCCATGCTTTTTTTAAGCATAGTAGATATTGTTCCAGGACCTTACCTTTACTCTGTGTGTTTCTCTGCTTCAAGTCTACATATTGTAGGAATCTGTTTTTTGTTCCTCCCCACTGTCTGCTTCAGTTTTATGGAAGAGTTCATCCCATTTACATTCACCATTATGAATACCCTCTATCCTATTTTTCCTCCTGTTTATCTTCTCTCTCCTTTCACCCTTTCCCTTCTTGACAATATTTTGCTTTTGTCTACCATCTCATCCAGTTTGCCCTCTCTTCTGTCACTTCCCCCCACCTTTACTTAATATCCTCCCTTCTTACTTTCATGTTGGGTAAGATAGATTTCTATATTAAACTGATCATGTGTATTAGTCTCTCTTTGAGACAATACTGATAAGAGTAAGATTCAAGTGATGCCCATCACCCACTCTCTCATCTTTCCCTCCATTGTAATAGGTTTTTTGTACCTCTTCATGTGAAATAATTTACCCTATTCTACCTCTCCCTTCCTTCTGCACCCAGTGTATTCCTCTCTCGCCCATTAATTATTTTTTGTCATTCCCTCAAATTCATCTTATACCAATACCCTCTGACTATATAGATATATTCCTTATAGCTGTACTATTAGTGGCACAATTTTTAAGAATTACAAGTTATCATCTTCTCATGTAAAGATGTTAACAGTTCAGCTCTATTATATTTTCTCCCTTATGTTTTCTTTGCCCTTTTTATCTGTTTAGGCTTCTCTTGGGGCTTCATAATGAAGATCAATTTTTTTGTTCAGTTCTGGTCTTCTTATAAAAGCTTGAAAATTCTTCTATTTCATATTGAATCACCATTTTCCCCTTGAAGAATTATGCATAAATTCACTGAGTAGGTGATTCTTAATTGTGGTTCTAGATCCTTTGCTTTCTGGAAAATAATCTTCCATGACTTCCATCTAACCATTCTGGAGTGCAATTTGGAACTATGCTCAAAAAGTTATCAAATTGTGCATACCCTTTGATCCAGCAATATTTCTATTGGGCTTATATCCCAAAGAGATTTTTTTTTTTTTTTTTTTTTTTTTTTTTTTTTTTTGCTTTTTGCTGAGACAATTGGGGTTAAGTGACTTGCCCAGGGTCACACAGCTAGGGAATGTTAAGTGTCTGAGACCAGATTTGAACTCAGGTCCTCCTGACTTCAGGGCTGGTGCTCTCTCTACTGGGCCACCTAGCTGCCCCCAAAGAGATCTTAAAGGAAGGAAAGGGACCCACATGTGCAAGAATGTTTGTGGCAGCCTTTTTTATAGTGGCAAGAAATTGGAAACTGAATGGATGCCCATCAATTGGAGAATGGCTGAATAAATTATGGTATATGAATGTTATGGAATATTATTGCTCTGTAAGAAATGACCAACAAGATGATTTTAGAGAGGCCTGGAAAGACTTGCATGAACTGATGCTGAGCGAAATGAGCAGAACCAGGAGATCATTATACATGGCAACAACAAGACTATATGATGATCACTTCTGATGGACATGGCTCTCTTCAACAATGAAATGTTTCAAACCAGTTCCAGTTGTTCAGTGAAGAAAGCCATATACACCCAGAGAGAGGGATATGAAATGTGGACCACAAGATAACATTTTCATGCTCTCTATTGATGTTTGTTTGCATTGTGTTTCCTTTCTTGTACATAGGATTTTTCTTGCACAGCAAGATAAGTGTGGAAATATGTATACATATATTCTATTTGTCAAGTATTTTAACATAATTAACATGTAGTGGACTTCCTGCCATTTAGGGGAGGGGTGGGGACTAGGGGGGGAAATTTATAACAGAAAGCTTTATAAAGGTCAATGCTGAAAAATTACCCATATATATGTTCTGCAAATAAAAAGCTTTAATTAAAAAAAATTACAGATAAAAAAAAAAAAAAGAAAGATGCTGTTCAGATCATCCTTTTGCTTATGGCATTCAGATCTCTCTGACATTCTCTCTCCTGGATCTGTTTTCTAGATCAGTTATTTTTCCAATGAGATATTTTACATTTCTTCTATTTTTTTCTTTTTTTTTTTTCATTTTTTGATTGATTCTTAAATGTCTCATAGAATTGTTAGCTTCCACTTCCCCAATTCTAACTTTTTTTTTTTTTGCTTTTTGCTGAGGCAATTGGGGTTAAGTGACTTGCCCAGGGGTCACACAGCTAGGAAGTGTCTGAGACCAGATTTGAACTCAGGTCCTCCTGACTTCAGGGCTGGTGCTATATCCACTGTGCCACCTAGCTACCCCCAATTGTTCTTTTTAACAAATTGTTTTGGTTTTTGTTTTTTTGTTTTTTTTTTTTTCCAGTGGACTTTTGTATCCTTTTCCATTTGGTCAATTCTACTTTTTAAGCAGTCTTTTTTTTCTTTTTCTAAGTTGTTGAACTCTTTTTCATATTTCTCTTGCATCACTTTCATTTCTTCTCCCAATTTTTCTTCTACCTCTTTTATATGATTTTTAAACTCTTTTATGAGTTCTTCAGAGAGTTCTTTCTGGACTTGAGATCACTTCCCATTTCTGTTTGGGATTTTACCCACAGATGTTTTGCCATTGTTGTCCCCTTCTGAGTTTGTTCCTTGATCTTACCCAGATTCTTTTTTTTTTTTTCCTCATCTTTTTTTTTTCTTTCTTCTCAAGTTGAGTTTTGCTCCCAGGGTGGAAGAAGCACTGTCTCATAGACTTCCTGTAACAGGGCTGCAGGTCGTGGCTATTTATCTGGTGCTGCACTGATGTTACCCTAAGGGACTCTTGCATCTGATGCACTGAGGGGATAGAATGGGAGTGCCTGGCACTGCAGGAAGCCATAGGTATCTGACAGCTTATCTGGAGCTCAGCTGGAGTTGTGCTAATGTATTCTGAAGTAGTGGGGTGTTTCTTCATTTCCCTGGGCCTACAGCATGTGGTGATCTGGCCACTGGAGAGTACCTGTTTGCCTGGGGCTATGCTGAAGCACTCATTGGGTCCCACTCTGGCAGCTGCCTGTTTGCTTAGGCATCCATAGAACTGGCATCTACCTGTTTGCCTGGGGCTATGCTGAAACACATGGCAGTTCTTGGAGATGGAATCTGCCCTTTCTCCTGGCTATGCTAAGATACACAGGGATTCTTGTTACTGGTGTTTGCTTGTTCTACCATACTCATCCTCTCCCGCCACATCCATCCCATGTAACTATATATATATACATATATAGATATATGCATATATATGTATATATATAATTTCCTCCCCCCAATTACATTTTGAAACAATTTTAACATTTTTTAAAACTGAGTTCCAAATTCTATCCCTTCTTCCCTTCTCCTTTCCTGTGATGGTAAGCATTCAGATATAGGTAATACATGTGCAATTATGTAAGACATTTCTATATCATAGAATAAAAAAAATTTTTAAAAGAAAATCATCAGCAAAACTATCAGTACATCAAAAGGATCTGAAAAGATATGCAACAGTATTATTCTTGTGGCTCTCCCATGTTTGCAAAAGAATGAGATAGGGGTTTTTCTTCTATATTTTCTTTTGTAACCTGCATTTTTTTTTAATTTGGAAATTCAATTTTTTTGCAATTATTTTTTACATTGTTGTGATCATAGTGTATACTGTTTTATTGGCTCTGCCTACTTTATCTGTATTAGTTTCTTTTAATCATTTCATGCTTCCTGATATTTATCATTTATTATAGCATACTTCTATTTTATTAGATTTATAAACCACAGTTTTATTTGACTATTCTTTAATTGATGGGCATCTACTTGATTTCCAATTTTTTGCATTAAAAAGTCCCATACACTTGCTTAGGAAGATTAGCATTCAGGTTAATTCAATGAAAACAGACACTGATCAAGAACTCTACTGACTCACTGATGAATGTAGAAAAGATTTATTTTACATTCTTGGAAGAATGGATACCTAAGTTAGTAGAAATGAGTTCAGACAATTTTTCATTAACCGAGGCAGCTCAGATGAGGGGAGAAGTGCTGGGATCTGAAGCAATGTGTTACTCCCTTTCTCTTAGGCAGAATACAATGCTGGAGATGTGATAGGATAGACTTGCTCCTCTTTCCAAGAAAGGAAGAGTCTGGTCTTTAATAGAATGGCACTTCTCTTCCCAAAGAAAACAGGAGTCCAAGCAGGAAATGTGGTATAATGGAATGATATTTCTCAAAAGAAAAATCATAATATTATAGATTTAAAGCTAAAAGGATTGAAAAGGATTGTTAAAGCCATTGAATGCAATCATCTAATCTTGTTTCTTTTTCATAATGCACTATAGTTTTTATATTTTCCAAATTGATTTTTTCATTTAATATTATCTCCCTCCTACCATCCCTTACACTGAATAAAAGAAAAACAAAAATGTTATAATAACTATATATAATAAATAAGCAAAACAAATTTCAATATTGGCCATATTCAAAAAATATGTCTCATTATGTACCCTGAATCTATCACTTTTCTGCCAGGAGGTGAAAATCCTTCATTTTGCAAAAGAAGAAACTAAGATTTTAAAAAATGGCTAATAATGCTAAGTACATTCATATAGCTAAGTATCTGAGGCAGAGTTTAAACCCAAGTCTTCCTGATTCCAAAAATCCAATTTTTTTTTATCCAGTATACCATGATCTCAGAAAAAACTACCCAAAAGGAAAGAATGGTCAACAGTATGCTGAAAAGAAAAACAAGAAAAAGAGGAGAGGAGAGGACAAGATTAGGTTTTTTCACTGCAGTCATTGGTGACTTTTGAACTGGAGATTTTCAGAAGAATGAAGGAAAAGAAAGAGGGGTGATAACAAAATAGAGGCTTTTTTTTTCAAATATATTAATTTAAATATAATACACAAGTTTCTCAAGAATTTTAACCTTTTCAATTTGAATTAAAGTTTCCTTTTCTCCCATTTGACTTTGGGCAAATCACTTTGAGCCTATTTCCTCATCTGTCATGTCTATGTCACTTAGACATTGGGAGGATTAAATGAAGTAAAGTATGTGAGAGTGCTTTGGAGTTTGTAAACAAACATAAGGTATGTCAAATATATGTGTGTATGTATATGTATGTGTGTGTATGTATATGTGTATGTGTGTATATAATCATTATAATTTTTTAAAATGCATCAAAGTCCAATAGAAACACTGCTAAATCAAAGAGTATGCACATTTTGATAGCCCTTTGGGCATAGTTCCAAATTGCTTTACAGAATGGTTGGTTCAGTTCACAATTCCACCAACAATGTCTTAATGTCACAGTTTTCCCACATCCCCTCCAACATTTATCATTATCTTTTCCTGCCATTTTAGCCAATTTGAGAGGTGTAAAGTGATGTCTCAGAGTCATCTTAATTTGCATTTCTCTAATCAATAGTGATTTAGAGCATTTTTTTCACATAGCTAAAAATGGGCATTAATTTTTTCATCTGAAAGTTGTCTTCATTTCCTTTTACCATTTATCAAATGGAGAATGGCTTATATTCTTATAAATTTGAGTCAATTCCCTATATATTTTGGAAATGAAGCCTTTATCAGAACCCTTGGATATAAAAAAATTTTCCCCAGCTTTCTACTTCCCTTCTAATCTTGGCTGGTTTTGTTTATAAAAACTATCCATTTTGCATTTCATACTGTACTCAAGTTCTACTTTTTTTTTTTTTTTTTTTTTTTGGCTAAGGCAATTAGGGTTAAGTGACTTGCCCAGGGTCACACAGCTGGGAAGTGTTAAGTGTTTGAGACTGGATTTTAACTCAAGTCCTCCTGAATTCAGGGCTGGTGCTATCCATTGCACCACCTAACTGCTCCTGTATTCTAGTTCTTCTTTGGCCATAAATTCCTTCCTTCTCCACAGATCTGAGAGGTAAACTATCCCTTGTTCTCCTTTATGTTTAAATCATAAATCTATTTTGACCTTATTTTGGTATAGGGTATTAGGTGTTGGTCAATGCCTAATTTCTGCCATACTATTTTCAAATTTTCCCAGAAATTTTTGTCAAATAGTGAGTTCTTATCCCAGAAGCTTTGGCTTTATTAAACACTAGGTTACTATAGTCATTGACTATTGTGTCTTGTGAACCTATCCTATTCCACTGATCCAGTACTCTATTTCTTAGTTAACACCAAATGGTTTTGATGATGGCTGCTTTATGATGTAGTTTTAGGTCAATAGTTAATATCTTAAGCAGGAATTAGCTATCAGTTAATTAACAGCTACAATAAAGTAACAGCTACAGCACTATTGTAGGGCACAGAATAAATTCCTAGAGAAATAGAGTAGCACCACCAACCAAGACAAGGACTATAAAGAGCAAAAGAAATGGTAAAGTGACAAAGACAAACTTCCTCTGCTTAACAAATTTGTCTGCTTTTCCTTCAAGTACCTCCACTTTGCTTGCTGACACCACTACAGAAGACTGATCATTCTCCTACTGAAATGCAATTCAAAATAAACACATCATTTTCTTTGTGTCTTGTTTTTTGTTGCAAAGTACTTCCTCCTTCCTTTTCCTGATCATTATTACCTTTTCACTTAGGAACCACAACTAACTTTTTCATTTGTAACTCGGGTCCGGAGTCTCTTCAAAGATTTTCTCTGTGATCCACCAGGTCAGTATCTGTGTTTCTTCCAGTACTGTAAAACAAATATCATTCCTTTGTCTCTTTCCACAAAGAGTCATCCTCACTCTTTTTTACCACTATTCTTCCCATTTCTCTTTGTTCTTCCTTAAGCCTGTATGTTTTGTTCTTTTATCCAGTATTTTGTTCTTTTTTTTAGTCATGTCTGACTTTTCATTATCACATTTGGGATGCTCATCTTGTTTCTCTTGTTTTCTCTTCCAGCTTTTCTTTCAATATCACCCTCTTTACCACTAGTGACATTTAGTATCAATATTCACAGTGATTTTTTTCAAGTATTTTTAGTTTATAAAATCCCCTTTGAGGGATTTCCTTTTTTCCATTGTCCCCCCTCCTCAAAAAAAAAAAAAAACCTGCAAATTTACTGGATTCTTGTTTGGGGTTAGGATTGTTTAACATATGTGAAGTTTAACTTAATGATGGAATTTAGAGGTGGTGTATGTGGATTGGAGTCTTCAGTTATAAATTGTGGAGCAATTATAATTGAAAAGAAAAAAGAGATGTTTTAAAACAACCAAAAACTTTGCTCTGAGTACTTTTTTCTTTTCCTCATCCTACTCCACTCCCACATTCACTCCCTTCCCAGGCTTTCTTACATACTTCTTCCTAAATGCATCTTTTAGGTTTCATTCCTCCCTAACTCATCATGAATACCTATCTATTTACAGAAATGATGATGACTTTTCCAGTCTCCTCACAGGCCAAATATCTGATTTTCTTCTTCTTCCAGTTGCCCATGCTGGACTCAGGTAAGTTTTCTTTTCTCTCTTGTTCTATGGAGACTTCTCAAAAGAAGGAAACAACTCCATGTTGGCTTCCAGTTTAAATATATCTCTCCAAAGGGAAAAGCTAGAGATCAAAATGCCCCAGGGACTTTCAAGGAATATCTATCAATGTATTATATATTTCATCCCTCATACTTCCATTCTGAGTTCTTCCATCTCTCTTTGTTGAACAGCTCGGTTTGATGTGATTGGGCCTGTTGAACCCATCCTGGCCATGGTTGGGGAAGATATTGACTTACCCTGTTACCTCTCACCCAACATAAGTGCTGAGAATATGGAGCTGAGGTGGTATAGAAATAAGATCTCTCCAGCAGTGTATGTGTATCAAAAAGAAAAGGATCAAGAAGGAGAACAAATTAAGGAGTATCGAGGGAGAACAACATTTGTTCAAGACAATATCACTGAGGGGAATGTGGCCGTGACAATCCACAATGTCAGAACTTCTGATGATGGACAATATCGCTGCTTTTTCAAAGACGACCAAATGTATGAAGAAGCTATCATAGAGCTGAAAGTGGCAAGTGAGTCATTTCATTTTGTTCAAGGATCTTTCCGAAGAGGGACCTAAAGAGTATCTTTTTCATTTCCAAGGTTTAATCTGATTGTAAATTCTCAAATTTCTGTCCAGAATTACATTTTAGTTTCAAGACATGTACCAATATTTTCTGCTTAAAAGTTAACCTGGATAATGAACAAAGAGAAACTGAGAAAGAGAACAGAACAAGAGGAAGGTTTAGAAGGTCTTTAAATCATGCCCCATTACTTCTCAGTGAGATAAAACTACTCTGAAGATATTGTTCAAATAAGGCTTTATGTTTGTTTCATTAGTTTTTGTTTTCTGGCTTCAATAAAATCTGTGTCCAGGAACATGTATATGGCAAGTGAACCATAAAGTGATGCAACAAACGTCAGAACTGAAGTAATAGGATGGTAATACAATGTAGAAAAGATAAGGATTAGAAAGAGATAAAAGCAGGAGCCAGTCACACATTCCCCAACCCCAACTCAAAGCTCAGACTGGAGCCATGAAGTCAATTTAAAACTGCATTTTTTTTCCCCAAAATGCTCTATATAAGGGTCTTTTTGTAAAATTTGCATGTTGTAAGTAAAAAAAATTTTTAATTTAATTTGTTTTTTAAATTGCTATTACCTATTGGTAGTAGTATGGTAAATAAAACCCTAAACCTAGAGTCTTCCTGACCTGGGTTCAAATCTAGCCTCATAATACATCAGTAGAGGTATTCTGGTCCAGTCACTTAAATTCTTCTACTTCAGTTTCCTCAACTATAAAATGGGGACAATAATAGTACCTACCTCTAAGGGTTATTGTAAAAATCATATGAGATATTTACAAATCACTTAACATAATGCCCGACACATAGTAGGCCCTTAATAAATCCTTATTCTATCATCTTTTTACTCTTCAAAAATGAACTATTATTGTCTTACCAATGGGTATAGAGAAGGGATGATTTTTTTACCATAAAAATAAGTAGCTTCTCCCTCCCCCATTCTCTTGGGTCATGTGGAGAAAAAAATGTAAGCCCAGGATCTAACCTGAAGGGTTTTAAGATCAGATTTAAAGATATCATTTTGATTAGTTTGGGGAGAAAAAAAAAAAAAGAACTTTACTAAGTTATTTAATGCATCAAGGCAGCAAGAAATAATAAGCCCAAAATTTTTTCTAATGCTGAACATGAGAAGGAAGAAAAGCCATCAGGTTTGCCATTTGATTGCAAGGTAAAATTCAGAATAAAGTGATAAAACAAGTGATCACTAAGTGGTTTTTTTTTAAGCATTTACTAGGCACAGTACTAAGTATTGAAAATTAAAAGAAAAAAAAGGTGGAAACAACCCCTTAAGAAGTTTACAGTCTGAAGGGGTAGACAACATACAAATACCTCCATACAGACAGGAAATAACAAGACAAATTGGAAATCAATCAATAAACATTTATTAAGCCCTTAGTACAGGCTTAACCTAACTGTGTTAAGTGCTAGGGATACTAAAAAAGGTAAGATACTGCCCTCAAAAAGTTTGCAATTTAATGGGGAAGATAACATGTGAACAAATATCTATAAATATATCCTATTTATCTTGAATATAGTACATGTAATGTATGCAATGTATTATATATAATACAAATAACAAAAATATGAGTATATTAATATTATTATATCAATAATTTTATGTTTATTATATATAATATATGTAATATATATAGGATAAATAGGAAATAATTAACAGAGGGAAGGCTCTGGAATTATGAAGGGTTGGGAAAGATTTCTTGTAAAAAATGGAATTTTAGTTGGGAACTAAAGGAAGTCAGGGAACTCAGAAGGCAAAATTGAGAAAGAAGAACATTCCAGGCATAGGGGACAGACAGAAAAAATGCCTACAGCTAAGAGATGGAATGTTCTTGGAACAGCCAGTGTAACATTCACAGAGTATAAGGTAGGAAGTGCGGTGTAAAAAAATTGGAAAGGTAAGAGGGAGCTATGTTTTGCCGGACTTTGAATGCCAGACAGAAGATTTGTATTTGTTCCTAGGGGTGATAGGAAGCTGTTGGAGTTTATTATGTATGAGAGTGAAATAATCAGTCCCATGCTTTAAGAAAATCATTTTGGTGAATGAATGATGGATTGCAATAAAGAGAGATTTGACACAAGCACTTTTACAAGGAGGTTATTGAAATAGTCCAGTTGTGAAGTAATAAGAATCTGCACAATATTTACAATACATAAAAAAAGAAAGTTCTAGGTTCACAATCACTACACTAGCTTCAGAGGAAGTTTGCTGGTTTTAAGCTAGGGAAAACAAAGACTAGTTTGGCTTTGTAATCAGGTGTCTGAAACAAGGAAAACTATATATCTCTGTTGATATTCCATGATAACTTGGGTAAAAGAAGGTAAAGGGAATTTAACATTTAACACTAAAAAAAGAACTTATTCTAAGTTGGTATTACTTATGTGGAGAAAGGGAAAATATAGAACCCCATGAAACCACATATCAAATTGAATAAAGATCATAACTGCAAAAAAATTAATAATCTGCACTAGGGGAATGGAGGTGCTAAAGGAGAGAAAGGTGCATATTTGGGAGGCATTGCAGAGATAATGTAGACAGATTTTGGCAAAAGATTGGATATAAGGGAAATGGGGGGGGATGAAAGATAGTAAAGAATCTGGGATGGTTGTGAGCCTGAGGGGCTGGGAGTGTTGCCTTCTACAATAATAGGGAAGTTAAAAGATAGGAAAGATTTTGGAGAAAAGATAATGAGAATGATTTGGACATATTTAATTAAGATGTCTACTGGACATCCAGTTCAAGATAATCCAAAAGGCACTTCAAAATGCAAAACTGGAGGCAAACAGAGAGACTGGGGCAGGATAGGTAGATCTGAGTTTCATAAATATAGAAATGCTAATTAAATCCATGAATTCTTTTTTTTAATTTTTAAAATTTTTTATTAAGCTTTTTATTTACAGAACGAGTGATTTTTCTACATTGACCTTTGCAAAACTTTTTTTTGTTGTTCCAAGTTTTTCCCCTCCTTCCCCCACCCCCACCCCAGATGACAGGTAGTCTAATACATGTTAAATATGTTAAATTATATGATAAATCCAATATTAAATCCATTAATTCTTATGAAATCACAAGTAAAATAATGTAGAGAGAGAAGGACAGAACCCTAAGAGACATTTACAATTAGAGGCTACAAAGCATGATCTAGGTGAGGAGTCCACAATGGAGACTAAGAAAGCACAGTCAGATAGGTAGGAAGAGAACTAGAATAAAATGGTGTCCCCAAAACCTAGAAAAAATAGAATTTCAAAGTGGAAACAGTGATCAATCATAGAGAAGATAGATCAAGGAGAATAAGGATTTTTTTTTTTTGATGGCTATTATAGTTGCCTGGATAATGGTTGATAACTTTAGAGAGAGCAGTTTCAGTGGAATGATGAGATCAGGGGCTAGATAAAGAGATTAAGAAGAGAGTGAAGGGAGAAAAAGTGGAGACACTTTTGTATCTATTGTAGATGGCCTTGTGTTTAGTTACATAGGACAATAGTGGGGGTCGAAAGATCAAGACAGGAACTTTTTCAGGATAGAGGAGACATGGACATATTTATAGGCAGTAGAGAGTGAGCCAGTAGAAAGGAAGCAATAGAAAATAAGTTTCAGAGTGAGGATGACAGAGGAAGCAATCTACTTGAGATAACAGGATGCTGTGGGATGATTTGAACAGGCAGAAATGCAAATCTTGGGAAGAAGTAAAGCTAGTTCTGAAGAAGGAGACAGTAACAGAAATTAAGAAGGGGGGAGAAGAGGGAGCTCAAAATAATGCCTCATTTTTTTTCCTGCAAAATATGAAACAAAGATCTCAGCTGAGAAGGTGGGGGATGGGAAGACATGGAAGATTTGAAGAGGAAAGTACAATACTGAGTTGATAAGGGAAGTGTAATAATATCTGGATAGCTAAGTGACACAGTAGATAGAGTGCTGGGACTGGAGTCAAGAAAAACCAAGTTCAAATCTGACTTCAAGACTCTTACTAACTGTGTGATCTTAGATAAATCACTTAACCCTTTTTGCCACAGTTTCCTCATCTGTAAAATGTGCTGGAGAAGGAAATGGCAAATCACTTCAGTATCATGAAGTCAGACATAAGTGAAATGACAGAACAATACAAGCAGTTATGAGGGCCCAATTGAGGCTGTATGACAGAAATTTGCAGACATAATAGTTGAATGATTTTCTTCACCTTTGTTCAGTGGTGTGTGTATAGGAACAAAGGCAACAAATAGTAAGAATGATCTGAAACTGGGGCAGCTAGGTGGTGCAGTGGATAGAGCACCAGCCCTGAAGTCAGGAGAACCTAAGTTCAAATCTGGTCTCAGACACTAAACACTTCCTAGCTGTGTGACCCTGGACAAGTCACTTAACCCCAATTGCCTCAGCAAAAAAAAAGAAAAATTAAAAGAAAAAAGAATTACCTGAGGCTGAAACTTGGCAGGGTATAATCAATAATATGATAAGAAGTCTTAGGGATCCAAGAGAGGAGAGTCACATAGTTAAATTGGTTTATCAATGGATCAAGAAGGGAAAAAGAAGAGAGAGTAGCTAATGTAAGGGAGATGGCCAGAGAGAGAATTGAGAGGTCAAAAACTGGAGACATGCAGATGAAAAGTGTAATTTGTACTTTATACTTTGTAATTTGTAGAATTTGTAGATCGGGGAAGGGAAACCTTTTTCTGCCAATGACCGTTTGGATATTTATAACATCATTCTCAGTACATACAAAAAACTCAAGCAGTAGGAAGCTTTTGTATTTAGCTTTCAGCTCATTATCTCCTGAAGTTTCCTTAGAAAATGATTTCACCAGCCCTATAGGGTTCATGAACCTCTGTTGTAATGATGATGGCAAGGTCAAGGGTATAACTATCATTGTGTGAGGCTGAAGTAGGAAGAGAGTGGGTTGAAGAAATGAATGCTCAGGGAGTTTAAGAGAATGTCAAGATGTATACTGAAGTCTCCTAGTATGAGATCATCTCAGTATTATAGCACTAGTGTGAAAGGAAATTGGGAAAATTTTTTTCTTGCAGAAAATGGAATTGACTTGAAGAAAGCCAAGTAGAGATGAAGGAGATAACTATGTGGATGGAGACTAGCCAGTGAAAATTCTGCTGAAAAAAGTACTAAATTGTATCTTGGGCATTATTTCTTTCTGAACTGCTTTGAAATCCCACTTTAAAATGTAGGATGAATTTAATATTTCACAAAAGTCCTACCCTGATACCTCATCAAGACAGGAAACTGATTCTAATCTCTTAAAGGCTTTGCCAAAGGAGTACGTTCTTCAAGTTGTATCATGTTTATAAAGAGTTCAAAGTATAGTTTTGAGAATAAATTAAATGTATTTCCAAGTACTATCTTTGACACTAAAAATAATAAATTATAAACAAATCTTAATGTGATCATTAGTATTGAATGTGAGGTGCTTATATAACAATCAACCAATAGGTTAATGGTAGAGTTGTTGAATCAGAACAATCTTGATAATTTTGCTTTAAACAAAACCAGAAGAAAGAAGAAAGTAGCAATTAAATGGAACGATATTTCACAAATACTCTTGGAGAAGTTAAAGAAAGGCATTGGCAAAGTGATCCTAAAACTATAAGAAATATTAATTCATGGGGCATTTGCAAGTTATATACCAACATCAGTTGCTAAAAACAAAGTAGTAGCCAATTTCTATGTAATAATAATAATAATAATATGTAATAATAAGACCTAAAAGAAAATTTTTACAGTTTCTCAGATAAAGATTTCATAACTCAAATATATTAAAAATCTTTGTCAAATTTACAAGAATATTAATCATTCCTCAATTGACAAATGATCAAAGGATATGAACCGACAAGTTTTCAATAAAGAATAGTAAAGAATCACTATTGGTTAAAGAAATGCACATTAAAACAACTGAGATAGCTTATGCTAATACATAATGGCTAAAATAATTGAAAGGGGAAATGGCAAATGTTGCAGAGGATGTGGAAAAATTGGAACAGTGATTCACTGTTGGTACTATTGTGAACTGATCCAATCATTTTTTAAAAAGAATCTGGAATTACACCCAAAGAGTTATAAAACTGTGTATAATCTTTCACCAAGCAATACCATTATTAGGTATGTTTCACAAGTGGATTATGGAAAAAGCAAATGAATCTATATGTTCTAAAATATTTATAGCAGCTGCCTTTGTATGGCAATGAAGTAGAAATTGTGGAGATGCCCATCAGTAAAGGAGTAGCTGAACAAATTGTGGTATATGCTTGTGATGAAATACTGTTGCACCGTAGAAAATGATAATCAGGGTTGATTTTTAGGGGAAAAAATGGAAAGACTTACATGAATAATGAAGAGTGAAATGAACAGAACCAAGAGAACATTGTATACAGTAAGAGCAATATTCTAAGAACAACATTAAATGACTAAGTCATTTTGGGCATTAAAAATAGTCAGATCAATTACAAGTACCTATGATGAGAGATGTTTTCTACATGCAGAGAAAGAACTTATAAATAGACATATGTGTGATATGTTTATGCATACATATATGTGTATATACATATACATTAGCACATACACACACACACACATATATATATATACATATTAATGTCTAATGGTAGCCTTCTCTAGGGTAAGATAGGGAGGGAAGGAGAAAAAAGTGCACAGCAAAGAATAAAAAAAAAAAAAATTAGAAGGAAGTACCAAAAAAAAAAAAAAGCATTGCAGTTTTGAAAACGATGTCTAATATTTATTGTGTAGGTGGGGTTATTTTTAAGAAAACAGTGTGAAAATGGAAAAAAAAAGAAATTTAATAGCATCTTACAAATTAAACCAATATTTGTCTGATATATCCAAAACAGAAGTGGGAACAAGTGAGGATAAGGAGAAATAAATGTGGAAATATGGTTCAGGAGAAAGAAATAATAGGATAAAAACTTGTATATTATACAGAAGTCTTGTGCCTCTATATCATGTACAATATCTTCAAAAAAAAGAAGTAGTTGTTGTTAGGTATGATGAACATCCAATAATATCACAAGGAATAAAACTGACTACATTTTAATAGAAGGAAAATATTTACTATGGGCATGGGAGTAATCACATAGTCCATCAACCTTTCCATTATTAAACAGATCAGAATTTATAATAAAGAGAAAGCAAGAAAAGTAATGAGAAAAAGAAGTAATATAAAATTAACAAGATTTAAACACTCTTTAGAAAATTTTAAAATGAGAAATGAACAACAATTTATACCAATACCAACTATAATGATTTTATTCTGAAATACCAACCAAAATTAATTGCTATAACAAGAAGGTCAAAAGAGAACAGAAAGCCCCTTAACTGGGAAATATTTTATCTGTTTGCCAAACCAAGGTGGTTGACAAAGGCAACACAAGGTTAGAATATAAATTTGTCTATTAAATCTCAAAAAGAAGACTAATGGATAATTTATGAGCAGTACTGTCTCAAAAAGCTGACAGATATGGAAGCTGAGGACGGGGAAAAAGCAAGCACAATCTACAGAAAGCCGAGTGAGATACCCAACCTGGCAAAATCAACCCAAGAATATTCAAGGATGGAAATCTAGACAGAAACACAAACTGTCTTCTTCATCAGGGGTAGTAGGACCATTACACTTGTATTCTAACATCCCAGTCCCTAGAAGAAGAAGAAATAATATTAAAAAGAACAAAGATGGGAAGGAAACCCAGAATGGATTAAGTATATAGAGAGATTATTTCTATTGAAAGCAATACAATTGCAGAAGTAGACAAGGACTTATTTAAAGGAGAAGATACTAAAAGTGCAGAGGTGGGAGGGGAATGTCCCAAATATGATTCCAAAAATATATACAATTGAGAAAACATCAACTAGCAAACTATATGCTTACTCTCTCAGCTAAATAAAATCATTATGAGGGTCATCTATGCATGAATTAAGTGCATCTTCTATTCATGAACTGAGAATGGAATAATCAGGCTTTTGCAAATGATATTCAACAATGGAGCATATCTTTAACATCTGACAATTGATTAAAAGATGCATAAAATAAAAGATCCCATTATACTAATTATTTATTGCTTACAAAAAAAAGCATTCAACTTAGTAGAAAAAACATGCTTCCTTTATAGGCTCTTGTGCAACAAGGGATGTCCCATACATATATCAAGATTGGGGATGTCTATTCACCAAAAGTATTCATCACTAGAATAAAGGAGATCCAGAATGGAGTCCAGCTTGAGGAGGGATTTTCTGTAAATTGAAAGCTCCTCCACATGCTCCAGTTTGTGGAAGACATTGTCTTGATTGCATAAAGCCCTAAGAACTTCTTAGAAGAGATCTGGAATCATTCAAAATCATTCAATAGATTTCCTGTGCAATCTATTTACACAGGAAAGACCAAATACATGATAAATTTCTAGTGACCAGATTTCAAAATACATCTAAATGAACACCATCTAAAGTTTGTCTGGGATAAACAATAGAGATGGACAATGAGTTGGGCCCAGAGATAAAAAGAAAGGAAAAGATATCTTTTAGAAAATTGTAAAGCACTTTTACTGTCCCCAAGTTTCCCATAACAGAAAAAGCACATCTTTTCAATGTAAAGATTTCACCAGTATGCTCTATGACAGCAAAACCTGGAACACCATGACCTTTGAAAAACAGAATCACACAGAAGGAAATGAAAAGGCACATGGTGAAATATGAAAAACACATCAAAGGATGGTTAAAAAAAAAGGAAAGGAAAGAGGGGGAAAAAAAGGAAAAAAGGAAAGAGAAGCTGAATTGCTCACAGAGCAAAAGCAAGGACAAGGGATTACAGGTGGATGGCTAGAGGGTTTTGCTGACATTCCCAAAAATATCAGAAGAAAATGAGGAAGATCTTGACTATGTTGGATGGATTTCCCATGGTGAACTTTGGGGAGTGGATATGAATAAGGGTCCCACAAGATTGGCAAGCATGGATGAATCTTGATCTGCATCATTGACATAACTCCCAAATTGATGAATAAATATTTGACTATGAAGGAATCTGGATATTATGTGCAGGAAGATTATTTTTATTCCTAGGATGCCCTGGGAGGGAAGCAGATATCACTTCATGAGATCTATAGTGGACAAATGACAAACTCCTTTTGCTTATGAGACAGTTGATAAATACTTATTAAACACCTGGGCATTGTGCTAAACTCTGGGGATACATAGAGAAGTAAAAGGTAGTCCCTATTCTTGAAGAATTTATAATCCAGTAGGGGAAATAACATGCAAATAGGTGTGTACAAAGAAGTTATAAATAGAATGAATTGAAAATAATCAATGGAAAGAAGGTACTAGAATAAAGAGAAACTGGGAAAGGCTTTCTATAGATGGTGCAATTTTATCTAGGATTTGAAGGAAGATAAGGAAGTCAGGGAGAAATGAAGAGAAAAAGCATTCCATGCCCAGGGGAGACCCAATAAAAGTCATCAGAATCAGGAACTGGAATATCTTATTCAAAAAATAGCATAAAGGCCAGTGAACAATATTGACGGAATAGAAAGATGGAAGGAGGTGGAAGATGTAAGAAGACTGGAAAGGTTGGGAAGGGGCAGGTTATGAAGACCTTTGAACTCTAAATGGAACATTTTATATTGGAACCTAGAAGTGATAGGGAGCCACAGGAATTTATTGTATTGGAAGGAGAGAGAGTGGTCACAGACCTGTGCTTTAAGAAAATCACTTTGATAGCTGAATAGAGGATTGACTTGAATTGGAAGAGGCTTGTGGCAGGTAGACCCCTATTGTAGCAGTCAAGGTATGACCTGCATCAGGATGGTAGCAGAAGCAGAGGAGAGAAGAAAGTATATGAGAAATGTTACGAAATTAAAATTAACAGGGTTGGCCCTGGATTATGATTGAATATGGGGAGTAAGAAAGAGTCAAGGATGACACCTGTCTTTCAAATTAGATACCTAGGAGAATAGTAGCATGCTTGACAATAATAAGGAAGTTGGAGGGAAGGAAAGATTGGGAATAAATATAATTTGTTTAGTTTGGGATATACTGAGTTTAAGATATCTAGTTTAAGAAGTCTAATAGGCATTTGAAGATTTAGGTCTGGGGGTTAGGAGGCACATTAGAACTGAATATGTAGATGTGACAATTATCTACAAAAAGATAATAACTGGATCCATGGTAACTGATGAGATCACCATGTGAAATATTCTAGAGAAAGAAGGGAACCTAGGACAAAACTTTGTGGGACATTTTATTTTCAGATTTTCTCTTTCTATGTTTCTATTCTATTTCAAAGATTCTCTTCCTATATTTTCTACTTGGGAGGTTGTTCTATTTCAGTTCTATGTAGAAGAGAGAATAGAATCTCTGTGACAGTGTAATTTTAGATTTGTAAATTCTATCTTTGAGAGATTTAGTCAACTTAAAATGTGATTCTACAATTGAAGTATGCTATTATGAAGTATGCTATTTGATGATCCTTCAGCTGCATCATCAAAACTAAAAGAAGAAATAAAATTCTTTTCTGAAAACCTTTTTAAAAACATTCTTCAAGGACTAGATCAAATCCTGTTGCCATTGTAAAGTGTTTGTTATCTGATTATTTCCACTCAGGTTAATTTTTTTCTGCATCTGACCTTAAATGCATTTATAGTCAGCATCAATTCAGTTCAGCATTTAGATATTCTCTAATTGTCTCACATGTATTATGCTTATTTTCCCCAGCTCATCTCTAAGTTATTTAAGTACAGAGGCTTTGTCTTAAATGTTTCTTATACCTTACATAACACTGGAATAGTAGGCATTTAATAGTAGCTTATTACAATATTGATTCTCCATTTTAATCCCAAAACCAGACCAGTGGAAATAAAGAGTGAAAAGTAAATGAAAGAGGGAGAATTTTCAGCCCTGGAGATACTAACAGCCTGAGATAGAATGCAATATGATAAGTGAATGGGTTAGAATCCTAGGACTATTGGCCAAAGACCCATAGCAACTGGTATATTAGAAGAGAAGTCTCCTGAAGAAAGGAAGTCTACTCAGTTCCCTAGAGCAGTATCATATGTATGTATATGTGTATATATGTATAGGTATATAGGTATACACATACATGTATTTATGGTTAGTCTATGTCAATAGACTTGCCACTCTAATGATTCCCCTCCTCCCTTCCCTCCCTCACCCCCAATGGATCCATTAAAGGATTCAGATTAATTTTTCTCTCTCCAGGTCTGGGCTCTGATCCTCACATTCACATGGAAGCTTATGGAGATGAAGGCATCCTCCTAGAGTGCACATCAGTTGGATGGTACCCAGTGCCCCAGGTGCTATGGAAAAATCTAAAAGGAGAGATATTACCACTTTTATCTTTGTCCCAGACGCCTAATGATGGCCTAATTACTGTAGATGCCTCTGTGGTTGTCAGAGATTATTCTATGGGAAGTGCATCTTGTTCCATTCGAAACCCTCTCCTCAATCTGGAGAAGGTGGTAAGGATTTCCATACCAGGTTAGTTCTTTCCTAAACTTCTGTTATGTTGAGTTGCTAAAACAAAATTCTTTAACTGGAAACCACCTGAAGATCTGTGGCTTTCCTAGCTACAAAGAATCAAATTATCGTGAGTTTAGAAAATTATTTTAAAACAAAGACCTTTTGGTTTTTGATACTGCTTTCCAGAGACAAACCTCTTTCTAATGAGACCCTTCTTGACATTGGCACCATTCACCCTAGTCACCTAAGATGTTTGTTGTTACTTTGCTCTCACCTTTGACTCAAACTAGATGTATTCCTAAACTTGTTTAACCACAAAGGGAGAAAATAATTCCATATAGCCTATGTTTCAAGCAAAAGAGGAGAATACCAAGCCTAATTCACCACCTTCTTAGAATTGTACAGCTCTCTTGATCAACTTCCATAAAACATCTCCTATAATTCTTATGTTCTTTTTGCTTTCTAGTTCCTGTGACTTCTACACCCTATTTTCATATAATCACTGAATCTCAGAGATAGAAGGGACTTCAGAGACCATCAAGTTTAACCTAAACCTGAAGACATTTACAATATATCCTATAATCTCTACAATATATCCCATAAATAGCTAATTAAACTTTGCTTGGTTTAATGAGGAAGAACTCACTACCTCCCAAAGCAACCTATTCTACTTTTGAATAGCTTTAATTATTAGGAAATGTCTCAAGTCTAAATCTGCTCTTTTTGTAACTATTACTGGACCAATTCAGCTCTCTTTCTATTTAATAACCTTTAAAATATATGAAAATAGCTACTATTTCCCCAAAAAAACTTTCTCTTCCCTAGAAATTGAGCATTCTAAATTCTTCCATTCAATCTTCATATGACATGGTTTCACAGCTATCAAGATCATTCTTATTTACCTCCTCTGGAAATTCTACAGTTTATTAAAAGTCTTTCTGAAATGTGGAAACCCAAAATAAACACAGTACTTGAGATGTGATCCTCCTGGATTAGAGAATGGAGTCATTATCATCCCCTTATTCTTTCATAGGCTTTTTATGACAGAACAAAATTAACTTGAAAAAATATTGTTCCATTGGTCCCTCATCCCCACTTCAGGCTCCCTTTGGCACCAAAAGGGTGTCTGTGTCACTGCTAATCTGGAGTTTTGTTTTAGTTTTGTTGGCTGTTTCTCTCTCTCTTTTTTTTTCTTCTTAGACAGAGAAACCTCAGTAAACTAATTGTTTTGCTTTGGGCAATTTATTGCCTTGATTTCTATGTCTGGCGAATTTTAATAGAAAATTAATATTAAAATGAATGCAGAAAAATGTGCCTGTAATACTCAGTATCTTTAGCTTCTAAAACCAAAAGAACTTTTTAAAAAGAAGGTCAGTTGCTACTTTCTGGCACTATCATGAGTTTGTCAAAAATAGGTAAAGATCCAATTTTACAATTCTTCAGAGGTTTTATGTCATTTCTTATACACATCTCCTGTGTATAAACAAGTCTTACTGTTATCTGATCAAGAAATATCAACCATCACAACTTATTTTCTTAGTCTTGACCTTTTCTTAATGAACTCTCCTCTGACAGCAGCTGTGAAGTTACATTATCATTTTTTAGAGAACAAGTTGCCGCTTCCTCAGAAAAACTCTTCAGAAAGAGTTTCAAATCTATTATTTAATCCCAAATGTTTCCCATTCTACTCTGTATCATGTTTTTCTATTCTCCAACATGATGAAAATCAGAATTTCCTCCTGCCTTTTTTTTTTTTCTTTCTTTTTTCACATTATAGATTTTCTACTTTTAAGGAAAATGTAATTTTTTTTTCTGGTAAATTGGAAAGTGAAGTATCATTCTTCATGTCTTTTTACCTTTCTCATAGGAGGGAGATGAGTTTACAGTAGAGTAGACATAAAAATCTCTTGAAAAGGGATTATGTATTCAGATCTCTGCAAAATTCTATAACTCTGTTATTTGGTAGAAGTAAATTTCTCAGCTTATTATATGAACTTGATAATAGCTTCCTCTAGGTCTCTTCTAGAGACATAGTATTGAGAACTGCTTCTGAGGATGATCAACTTTATGGATTATCACCCTTCCCATTAGAATCCCTACCTGACAACCATATCTCTTTCCCTTTGTCTTATGAACTTCTTACTTTGTCTTACCCATTTACCTCTCTTATTTACTTTCTTTTCCTCCTATTTGAATCCTCTTTATCTTCCTTCAACTTCCCAAGTCCCCTCAAATTTCTCCTCCATAATTTAATCTTTGGCATTTTTCATAATTCTATAATTCTTTCAATTTCCTTCACAATCCCTTATTCTTCTTTAGTTCAAATCCTTCTTTAGGTCCTTTTCCCACTGAAGTCAAAAGTAGATTGATTTCTCCTTTAAAAGCAGAGATTATAGATAGCTCTGTTTATTTGCATTAACAAGTAGTAAGATAACATTTTGATCAGAAGTATACCCAAGAAGCTATCATGGAAGAAAAGTTGATTCTTCTTTGTTCTTAACTTCACTTTCCAAATACCAGATCTAATGAGATATCCCTTTAGGCAACTATGATTCTCTTGCATTGAGTCACACACACAGAGGAGTTTCTTCAGCTCTCACTCTGACAAGGAAAGTTGAATTTCAAAAATGTCTTCTCTCAAACTCCTAATTATCACATTTGAAGAATTCTCCTTCAGAGAGAAGAATTCTATTAGGAAAATTAATATGTTGATTCTTCAATCAATGTTGTTTAGCTAACCTAAGTTATCCACATATCATTTAAATAATTTCACAAAGAAAAGCAATAACATAGATACATACTACATACATTTTCTTAGTAATTATTTCAGATATATCCCCTACTTCACAGGGGAAGGTGGAGTAAGGATCACTGGTGAGAGGTTAAGGGGGATAGTTGGAATAATGGTCATTCAATACAACCTATCTCCACTACTGGAATAAAATAACCAAATCATCTTGGACCAGGAATAATGGGCCCTATTATATTAGCATTTTATTTAAAAAGTTAGATTGATTTAGTAGATAGGGAAAGCAGGCATCAAAAAACATAATTTCAAGAAATCATAATTCACTCTTACTTGCTATGTGATTATAGATAAGTCATTGAACTTTTTTAAACTCCTCTGAGTTTGGCCATCAATAACGTGTGAATAATAATAATTGCTCTTATTCCACAGCATAGATCAGCAACTATAGATTCTATTTTAAAATGTATAAATCATTCTTAGCTCACAGGCTGCACAAAAACAGGTTGTGAAGTTTGCTGACTCCTGCAAATTCTGACTCCTGTAAATTATGATGGACAAGAAACTTCTTGCTCAGTCACTTTTACAACAAGCCTCTCTCATTGGGCTATAAGGCAGTCTTTAAACTTTCAATTGACACACATATGTGAACTATTATTCTCCATACAATATCCTGGTGCTTCCTCTTGATTTTATCTTTCCCTAAGTGCAGTAACCTGAGAAGCTTGAAGAGATACTTCTAAATCCAATATTAGAGTATCGCTAGCTATAGTTTGACTCCATCCTGAGAAACCTCTCCTGATTGGCATTGGATTGGTTGGTTTTTAAGGTCCTTTCCAGATATAAATCTTGTGATGATGTGATCTTTTATTCCTGAACATTCTGTATTAAGAAGTCTCCACCTGAAAGATGTTCAAGAGCAAAAAGGCATAATTTCTGAAACCATCATTGTCCTTGGAAACATAAGTGGATAGTGCTAATGCTGAGACAGGCTAAGAGAAAAAGCTGGGATCAAGTAGCACTTTCTTCTTAGTTTTTTATTTACAATGCTTATGTATGGGTAATTTTTCAACATTGACCCTTGCAAAACTTCAAGTAACACTTTCATTCCTGATTCCTTTTTGATTCTGAATCAGAAAACATACATAGTTTCCAGATGATCTGAAAATGGATAAAAAGGAGGGGAAGAGGTTTTTTTTTTTGTTTTTTTTTTTGTTTTTTTTCTTTTAATAATAAATCTTTTTATTTACAAAACATATGAGTGATTTTTCTACATTGACCTTTGAAAAAACTTTTTTTCCCAAGCTTTTCCCCTCCTTCCCCCCACCCCCCAACCCTAGATGACAGGTAATCTAATACATGCTAAATAGGATAAATTATATGACAAATACAATACATGTATACATATCTATACAGTTATCTTACTGCACAAGAAACATCAGCTCTAGAAAGAGAAAAAGAAAAAACAACCTAAGAAGGAAAACAAAATGCATGGAAATATTCACAGAAAGCGTTAAAATGCTGTGTTGTGGTTCACACTCAGTTCTCACAGGCCTCTCTCTGGATGTATATGACTATCTTCATCGCTGAACAATAGGAACTGGTTTGAATCACATCATTGTTGAAGAGAACCATGTCCATCAAAATTGATCATCATATAGTCTTGTTGCTGTGTATAATGTTCTCCTGTTTCTGCTGATTTCACTCAGCATCAGTTCATGCAAGTCTCTCCAGGCTTCTCTGAAATCCTCCTGTTGGTCGTTTCTTACAGAACAATAATATTCCATAACATTCATATACCATAATTTATTCAGCCATTCTCCAATTGATGGGCATCTTTTCAATTTCCAGTTTCTTGCCACTACAAAAAGAGCTGCCACAAATATTTTTGCACATGTGGGTCCCGAGGGAAAGAGTTTTTCCCTCTACTCATAATTATAGGATATCATACTCAATGACTCCAAAAAAAGAGGGTATTTCCCATCTACACCCCTGCCATCCCTTCAGTTTCCACCCCAAGTTTATCACTGAGGAAGAAATTCAGACATCAACCTTGTCTGGCCACATGTTTATTCTAGATAATTCACAAAAAATTTTTTTCTCTGCTTTCCTAACTACTAAACTTTCTATGTCTCTGGATAGAAAAAGATAGAGTAATAATGATGTTGGACCCCCAGAGAGAATTGTAATGAGACACAAGTAGGATCTTTGAAGAGAGTAGAGCAATAATTAGATAACTGATGAAATTAATCTCCTATTGGGCTACTACTATTATCCCCATTTTATGCAACCTATTTGTCTCAAGAAAATTAGATTTTCCTGATGTTCCTTATAGAATATAATTCTCTCGAATCTTGTTTCAGGTCCCTTCTTCTCAAGGTTATCTCCTTGGATGTTGTCTATGGCTGTGATTCTTACTGCTCTTGGACTTCTTACTATTGGAGCCATATTTTTCATCTGGAAACTACATAGAAACAAAAATGGAGAAAAAGAGAATAAATGCTTAAGCAAAGGTAGAGAAATCATAGAGTATATAAATATTAGAAAAGGAGAGAAGTTAGAGGAAGAGACCTCAATTTACTTACTCAGATATACCAAGTAGCTTCTCAGGCCATAGAAAAAGGAGTAAATTCAAAGACACTTTCATCCTTATTAAGCTTACCTTATGTACTATTCCATGTGTGAGTCTTTTCAAAAGTAGATAAATAGTTGGGGGGGAGGTTAATAATTAAATAAATAAAACCTAATGTAGCCATCGTTCTTCCTTTCCCCCTGAAATAATCCTTTCATTTACCAAAATTAATAAATTTTTTTTTTTTTTTTTTTTTTTTTTGCAGTGGAAAGATCAGTAGGTTTAGAACTAAAAACTGTGGGTTTGCATCTTGGCTCTTCTACTTCCTACCTGTGTGACTTTGGGTAATTTACCTCATCTTTCTTGACTTCCCTTATCTATAAAATGAAGGAGTTGGCCTAGATGAGCCCAAGATCCATTCCAGACCTGAACATCTGGCCATGAACCAACAGGAACTTCCTCAGTATTAAAAAGAAAAGGAAAAAGTTCCTCATTCTTGATGTTGATCATTCTTCAATAATAGATATCCATAGAAAGAAAAACAATCTTCTATTGTATATTTGACCCATTCATGAACCTATATCTCTTCCTATAGTCAATCATTTTTTGTTGTTCCTTTTTCAGAGAAATTGCAGGAAGAACTAAGTAAGTCCTTTTTTCACTATTCTATTTATAATTTTATTCATTTTTTCTATACCATGAAAGTGACAGCTTTCCATTTCATTACAGGATGGAAAAAAGCTCAGTTACATGCAGGTAAGTGCTCCTGATCTCAGTTCTGACTCTGGAATCCTACTTATCCTCAGAATTCTGTACATTTTCTGTAGCTGTTAGAGATAAGTCCTGTCTCAGATACTTACCCACTATCTGTCCCTGAACAAATCATTTTACTTTTCTTCCCCAGTTTCTTCAGCTATAGAATGAGAGAATTTATCATTCCTGGATCTACACCTGTGACTCTATAATCTAGGATGCTATGAACCATTTCTATGTATTTTTTGATGTAAAAGAAAGAAGTGGTCAGACAGAAATTTAGGAAGAAATGGAGTGAAGTTATAGAAAGTAATCTCTCCACAAAAGGAATCATAAGATCACTTTCTTTTCTTTTGTGTTCCTAATTCCCATTGAAGTAGTTTCAATCCAGATTAAGAAATGTGGCTAGACAAAGAGTTAATGCAAAACCTTTAAAACTTCCCACCAAAATAACAAATGTACCATGTACCTTCACTTTAGCCTAAATAGTTTTTATTAAAACAAACATCTGTTGTGTGCTTTGTACTCCTTCCCTAGATGAGCTGTTATTCTACCTTTCTGAAGAATCAAATCTGAGAGAAATTTTGGGGGGCAGATAGAATGGGATTTTATCTTCCCAGGGAGTCTTGTGAAATTACCATTCTCCTTCTCTGAGGACAGAGAAATTAACTCTCTGGTACCTATATTCACTGACCTCTGACTTTCCCTGCAGTTGATGTAACTCTGGATCCAGACACTGCTCATCCCCATCTCTTCCTGTATGAGGGTTTGAAGTCCATCAGGTTGGAAGACACTCGACAGAAGCTTCCTGACAAGCCTGAGAGATTTGATTCCTGGCCTTGCATACTAGGCCAAGAAGGCTTCATCTCAGGGAAACATTACTGGGAAGTAGAAGTGGGAGATAGAACGGATTGGGCTATAGGAGTTTGTAAGGAAAATGTGACAAAGAAAGGATTTGATCCCATGACTCCTGAGAATGGGTTTTGGGCTGTGGAATTATATGGAAATGGATATTGGGCTCTTACCCCACTCCGGACCCCTCTTCCTCTAACAGGGCCTCCTCGCCGTATAGGGGTGTTTCTGGACTATGAATCCGGACATATCTCCTTCTATGACATGACTAATGGATCACACATCTACACTTTCCCCAAAACCTCCTTTTCTGGGACTCTCCGGCCTTTCTTCTGCCTTTGGTCTTGTGGTAAAAAGCCCCTTACTATCTGTCCAATATTTGATGGGCCAGATGAAGTCACTGTCATTGCTAATCCCCCTGTCCCTTCTAAGGAGACTCTAGTGACCCCCACAAGTGAAAAATCAATTTCCGGGGATACAGATACTCCCCAGAGTTCCAATTCTAAAGTATTTCCAGTACAACCTAATAATGGGGCCTTGGATCATTAGGAACCACTCTGTCTTCCCTTTCATTTTCACTCTTCCTCTCTTAGGTCTATAGTTGTCTTCATTATCTAGCTTATCTATTGCTACCCATGGGGCAGTGGAACAGGTTTGAGGAAACTACGTTGCTTCTTCCATAAAGGTTTACCCAGCTAGGGAGAGGGATAGAGGCCAAACTAAAGGAGACAAAATTTAAACTGCTTTTATAGTAGTAGCTAGGTTGAGGATTTTTCTAACCTAATGCTGCTGGATCAGCTGGGTATCAATAAATGAGAGTTGAGAAAGTGGATTAGGTAGGGTTACATAAGGGAGATAAAACAGAGTATTCTTGGTGCTGTGAAAAGGGAAATCTTGAAGAAGAAAGACTTAAAACAGCAAAGAGACCAAATGGTATGTAGGAAATGCTAGAAAAAAATATCACAAGGTTGAGTTCACAGAGATATATTGGGAACAAGAATAAGGAACCTGAAAAAAGACATAAAGATGGATGAGGAAAGAAATATGCAGTGATAAGATGAGGAGGTACCCTCAATGAAAACATCATCAGTCATTTCCTTCCTTTAAGATTTTCTATCCCCCAAACCTCTCCCCAACAGGACTGACTGTATCATACTACTGTCTTAATAGCATCTACCTCTTGGAGCTCCATCCAGGAAGAGAAAGGAGCAAAGGAAAAATAGGAAGGAAGGAAGGAAAGTGGAGGAAAGAAAGAGGAAGGTGAGGGAGGGAGGAAGGAGAGGAAAGAAAAGAGAAATAGTTTCTACAAGTTGATTCCAATCTCAGGTCCAAAACTATTTTCTTCTTGCAATGCAGTTTATTCTAACTTCATTTCATTTCTATCCAACAAACTCTGCTCCACCAATTCTGATTCACCTTCAGTTCCAGTAAGGATCATTGAATCTTCACTTAGATTTACTTTGATTCAATTTTTACCTTACCCCAATTATGTTCAATTCCTCTCTCCCCCTCACAAATCTTCACAGATTTCTTAATCTGTTCCCCATTCCAATTTGTTCTCCCAACTCATCTTCATCTTTTCTGCATTTCCTTAAATAATTTGACCTCTTATTTTATCCCTCTCTCATACAACATATATATTTTCTAGTTCAGTAAAATTCTTCCTAAAAATGTTTAAGTGTTTCCAATTCTCAGGAATGGATTAATTTATAGTTTCTCTTGAATAAATCCCCATGGGTTCTCCTTTTTCACATATATGTATCCTTCATCCCTCAATGTACTTTAAGCTTCTTGATAGAAAGGACTATAATTTTCATTTCTCTTGTATATTCCATGTCTTTGGACTTAGATCTTTGTTTATTATTGGCACACAATAAATAATTCTGATTATGCATCATCATTCTATGCATCACTTCACCTGGACAGAACTATGACAGAAGCATATCTATGTGGTAATTATATAGTGGCCATTACCAATGCCTCAAATCATATATCAATTTCTCTCAGCAAGAAAAGAATACAAACTCCTTGTTCTTTTCACCCTCAAAGAACCTATGAGCCCAACAAATTGTCTCGCTCTGATGATGATTTGCAACATTCCCTCTTTTGTGTGAATTCTAAACACTGAGTGTTTCTACTATCAACCAAGAAGCATTTATTAAGTACCTAAGTTTGTATTTCAAAATTATCACCATCAAACTGAAAGTATACTACTCCTTCCATCCATTCCCTCTTTCTTAGATTTTTGTGTCTTGTCTCTTGTTTCTTCCCATAAGTTGAAGAAAGTGAATAACTGTTTCAATACAGCAACATTTTGAATGGACCTGTGATTTCATCAAAATGGTCCAGTTATTTGGAATTCAAAATATGCACACCTCATCTTCATGTGATATATTCAATGGGTTGCTACACTTGGATTCTGGAAATTCTGTATTCAAATCCTGCCTTTGACACTAACTGGTTGCCAATCAGTCAATAAACATTATTAAACATCTGCCAGGTAGAATGTAAGCCATATGTGACTTCAGGGGGAGTCAAAACTTCCCTGAGCCATATTCTTCAAACTCTAAAATAGGGATAGGTAATAGCTATATAACACCTACTTTACAAAACTTTTGTAAGGTTCAACTGAGAGCTTTGCAAAGAGCTTTGAATATTTTAAATGACATCAATCAATTATTATTGTTGATATCCTCTCATAAATTTTCCATATACTCAATATACTGCTACAATATACTACTGTCTTCTGCCAAATGAGAACTCCTGATTTTTTTTTCTCTTGGTGGTAAAGATTGAGCCAATGACAGAAAAATTTTTATCTTGACAGAGCCTTTTTTGGTCAAAAAATAACTATGAGAACTAGAGAGCCATGTTTTTGATTCACCATTGCAACAAGATTGACAGGAGCCATACCACTAGATCAGGGGTTCTTCCTTGACCTTTTCTGTTTCATAAACCATTTAGGCAGCATTTGGAAGCCTTGGAATCTCTAGAGCCTTCTTAAAATAAGATTTTAAAATGCATACAATAAATACATAGGATTATAAAGGAAACCAACTATATTGAAAATGACATACTATTTCATATCTAAGTTCACGAAAGTCCAGGAATCTATTTATAGACTTTTTGGGAAAGTCCATGGACCAGATTAAAAACCCCTGCAAAAAAGCCATCAGAAAAAAAAAAAACTTACCCCAAAAAGTCACTGAGAGCAACATTCAAAACCACTTCTAGAGATTATAGCATGAGAGAAACTTTTATTTTCATTATTATTTCGTGATTCTGCAGATTTACATAGCTGTTTAGAAGCAATCCTTATTGAAGCATTCATGATGATTTTGTTTTCTTTTTTTAAAAAATTATTTAATTATATGCTGGACTACATGCTTTGCAAGTGGAAAGCTATTCTCATTGTCTAGGATTGAAGTTGGAGGTAAATGGCCATGGAAAGGACCACATATAGAATCACACATAGATTTTCCCTAGGTAGAGGCAATTCAAGTTCAAATCCAGTGCTCTTTCTGCTTTACCATATTGTCTCTGTGGAAAAAAAAAGACTGAGACAAGATGTTTCACATGTTATGGGATGTGTAACTGGTAAAAGAAGTTTTATCACTCTTGTAGTTAAGGGCCATACGATTTCAATGGAACAGGTCCCAGGAACAGACCTTTCATACTGAACTGAGGTTTATTTTCATGATGTGCTTTATATAATTCTATCAAGTGGATCAAAGTTGATTTTAAAAGGCACTACAAAATTCTAAACCCCAGGCTTCTGCGCACAGCTATAAAAATTTATAGGAATGGTAGTCCCAGGGGATGATATAAGTACCATTGGTCATTCACAAAGTTAGTTGAATTTATTCAAATTTGATTGCTTTTTTTCACAAATATACTGGGGTCTTTGTTCTAACTCTAACTCCATCAAATCTGAGGCTCATGGTCATTTGCTAAAGCATTCCAGTCCCAGTGTTATCTCAGCCTTTTCAGATTAGTTTCTACCAGCTGAACTGGGAGAATTAGTTCATTACCCCACATCTGAATGGCCCCAATGCTATCATCTGGAACCTTAAGGAGCTGGTGGACCAAACCATTTCCAAGAGCATCTCTTATGTCCTTTGCTTGGGTTCATTAGTGCCTTTTAGTTTCCTATTGATAGAACATATCAGCACCTTGTACAAAGAGTATGCAGGCATGATCTCTCAGTCAGTGAAAGAATGAGGGTCATAAGTACCCTACTTGCTATGAAATAAAGCATCCAAGGTTATATTGACCTTAAGGTACAGCACTTTTTTCATCAATACCCAGGCTTTTTAACTGTTTTATCTCCCACTCCCTTTCCAGGAACATTTAGTTTTACTTCTTTTCTGCTGTGTCTCACTTTGATTTCCACATTTGACTTAAAAAACCCAGGCCTTGAGCCCAAGAGAGTATTTACTGTCCTGGAAGACAGTAGTTGAGAGTAGTTGGATGAGAAGCCACATTTACCAGGAGAAGCTTTGAGATTGGTATGATAGAAGGTTTGGCAGCTTGTTCTTTTGGAGCCCCAGCCCTGACCCCTAAACAAATCCCATTCTATGAAGTCTCCTTTCTAGAGCCTATCATTGCTCCAGATGAATGGGCAGAGCAGCTCACAGCTGAGGAGGATGAGGGGAGGAGGGTTTTGTGGTATTTGCTAGGCTTGTTAGATATAAGTATTTGGGACTTCCTTCCGGGGGTGGAGCCATGGTGGCGGAGAACAGACAGGAGTCTCTGTAACGTCCTCTAACCTTCCCTCAAACCAACAACATATGAAGCCTCTAGACTGATTTTGAAGCAAAAAAATCCACAATATCTGGAGGACAACACGATTCTAGAAGAAGATACTCTGGAAGAACCTCAAAACAGGTCTGTTTTAGTTGGGCAGGGGGGTGGTCTGCTGAACCCAGACTGCAGCACAGGGAGACCCGGGCAGGGAGCTGGAGCAGGAGTCGGAGAAGGACAGGGAGCATTGTGTTTTTCACACACCTGGGAGTCTTTTGGGGGCCTCTTGGGCCAATCTATCCTGATTGTAGGCAGATGGTTTGGAGGGTTTGCCTTTTGTGGGGGGTAGACTGTGAACCACTGAACCCCTGATGAGCATCTGACCTAGCTGCCATTATACAGCAACCTAGGGCGATCAATCAGCAAGACTGATCAGCACCAGAAATAATTCAATCATCAGAACTGCCCAGTTGCGGAAATAACTCAATCAGCAGAACTGCCCCAGGGAAAATTAAAGCAGCTGTCCCACCTTTGCCCTAAACAGACCTCACACCTTTAAAAAAAAAATGAATAAAAAACCAAAAAGAGCTCTCACCATAGACAACTTTTATGGAGAGAGGGAAGAACAGACCTCAAATCCTGAGGCCCCTAAAGGTAAAGCAACTCCAGAAAAAGCCCCAAAGAGAGACATAAACTGGACTCCATGCCACAAGGCTTTCTTTGAAGATTGCATAAAAAATCTTAAAAGAGAGTTAGAAGAAACATGGGGAAACGAAATGAGATCACTGCAAAATAAAATAGAAAAAATGGAAAAAAAATGCAATGAACAAAAAATGTAATTGGTCAATTACAAAAGGAACTAAAAACAGTAACTAAAGAAAATAAGACATTAAAAATTAGAATCGAACAATTGGAAAAGAATGACTCATCAAGACTTCAAGAATCAGTCAGACAAAAACAAAAAAATGAAAAGATAGAGAAAAACATGAAATATCTCCTAGGAAAAACAACTGACCTGGACAATAGATCTAGGAGAGACAATCTAAGGATTATGGGGCTTCCTGAAAGCCATGATGAAAAAAAGAACCTAGACACTATCTTCCAGGAAATCATAAAACTGCCCTGATATTTTAGACTCAGAAGGCAAAATAGTCCTTGAAACAATCCACCAATCACCTCCTGAAAGAAACCCAAAAATTAAGTCCCCCAGAAATATCGTGGCTAAATCCCAGAACTATCATACCAAGGAAAAGATATTACAAGAAGCCAGAAAGAAACAATTTAAATATCGGGGAGCCACAATTAGGATCACACAGGACCTAGCAGTTTCTACTTTGAAGGATCAAAGGGCCTGGAATCAGATATTCTGAAGGGCAAAGGAACTTGGATTACAGCCAAGAATAAGTTACCCAGCTAGAATGAGCATTATCTTCCAGGGAAGAAGATGGTCATTCAGTGATGTAGGAGAATTTCTACTGAAAAGACTAGAACTGAACAAAAAATTTGATCTACAAACACAGAACACAAGAGAAACATAATAAAGGTAACAAGGAAAAAAAAAACTCAAACTATATTTATGTTATAGATACTTATAGAATGAGGGTTGATTTTATGAATCTATTATTACATTATGATTATGATATGATTACTGTGATTTTTATGATTATTGTGATTTTATGATTATTATGATATGATAAAATGAAAAAGAAATTAGAGGTAGAAAAGGGATAACACTGGAAGAAGAGGAAAAGGAGGTAAAATAAGGGAAATTACATCACATGTAGAGGCAAAGAAAACCTATAATGATTGAGGGGAAAAAAGGGAGGGGAATGAGAATTGCGTTAATCTCCATCTCATCAGATTTGACTCAGAGGGAATAATAGACATACTTATAAGGAAACTGGAGGGAAAGGGGGGGAAAAAGGGGTGGGTGGGGCTCAAAAGGGGAAGGATTGTTTGAGGGAAGTGGTTATCAAAAGCAAAATAG
>JAJPUD010005469.1:63736-104489 GCA_023553655.1 Myrmecobius fasciatus
GGGATAAAAACTCACTATTTGACAAAAACTGCTGGGATAATTGGAAACTAGTATGGAAGAAATTAGGCATTGACCCACACCTAACACCATATACCAAGATAAGGTCAAAATGGATTCATGATCTAGGCATAAAGAATATTATATTATATAATATTATATAAATTATATAAATATATATAAAAATATATAAATATTATATAAATATTATAAACAAATTAGAACAATGTAGGATGGTTTACCTCTCAGACCTGTGGAGGGGGAAGGAATTTGTGACCAAAGAAGAACTAGAGGTCATCATTAATCACAAAATAGATAAGTTTGGCCATATCAAGTTAAAAAGTTTTTGTACAAACAAAATGAATGCAGACAAGATTAGAAGGGTAGCAGTAAACTAGGAAAATATTTTTACATTCAAAGGTTCTGATAAAGGCCTCATTTCTAAAATATATAGTGAATTGACTCAAATATGTAAGAATTCAAGCCATTCTTCAATTGATAAATGGTCAAAAGATATGAACAGACAATTTTCAGATGAAGAAATTGAAATTATTTCTAGTCATATGAAAAGATGCTCCAAATCACTATTGATCAGAGAAATGCAAATTAAGACAACTCTGAGATACCACTACACACTTGTCAGATTGGCTAAAATGACAGGAAAAGATAACGAATGTTGGAGGGGATGTGGGAAAACTGGGACACTGATACATTGTTGGTGGAACTGTGAACAGATCCAACCATTCTGGAGAGCAATTTGGAACTAAACTCAAAAAGTTATCAAACTGTGCATACCCTTTGACCCAGCAGTGTTTCTACTGGGCCTATATCCCAAAGAGATTTTAAAGGAGGGAAAGGGACCCACATGTGCAAGAATGTTTGTGACAGCCCTTTTTGTAGTGGCAAGAAACTGGAAATTGAAAGGATGCCCAACAATTGGAGAATGGCTGAATAAATTATGTTATATGAATGTTATGGAATATTATTGTTTTGTAAGAAGCGACCAGCAGGACGATTTCAGAGAGGCCTGGAGAGACTTGCATGAACTGCTGCTGAGTGAAATCAGCAGAACCAGGAGAACATTTATACACAGCAACAAGACTATACGATGATCAATTCTAATGGACATGGTTCTCTTCAACAATGATGTGATTCAAACCAGTTCCTACTGTTCAGCGATGAAGATAGTCATATACATCCAGAGAGAGGCCTGTGGGAACTGAGTGTGAACCACAACACAGCATTTTAATGCTTTCTGTGAATATTTCCATGCATTTTGTTTTCCTTCTTAGGTTGTTTTTTCTTCTTCTCTTTCTAGGTCTGATGTTTCTTGTGCAGTAAGATAACTGTATAGATATGTATACATGTATTGTATTTGTCATATAATTTATCCTATTTAGCATGTATTAGATTACCTGTCATCTAGGGGTGGGGGGTGGGGGGAAGGAGGGGAAAAGCTTGGGAAAAAAAAATTTTTGCAAAGGTCAATGTAGAAAAATCACTCATATGTTTTGTAAATAAAAAGCTTTATATATAAAAAAAAAAAAAAAAGTAAGTATTTGGTGAAGTGTTTGCCCATGCTTTTGAGGTCTCTCAGGGTAGCGGCCAGGGTTCCCATCAGGGATGTTTTTTACATTTGTTGAAGCTGCCATCTCTTCTGGGGTTTTAGCCTTTGCTCTCACCCTTTTTGTGCTTTCTGAAGCATCATTATCAAGTAGCTACTGTGGCCATTCCTTGCTTAGCCAGAATGCAGAAGGAAGAGAGTCAAAAGAGGAAGATTCTTGGGATTGATTTTTTTGTAGAATTTGCCCTAGGACAATCTGTTCAATAAAGAAATGTCACTGCACATGACACTAAGGCTTCTGAGAAGAACCCAGGACTATCTATTTCCATTGAAGTCACACCATAGCAGCCTTACTGCTTCATAAAATTTCATAGAATTTGAGTTTGAAGGGATCATGGAAACCACCTAGTTAAGTTCCATCACTTTACAAATGTTAAAACTGAGGCACAGAGAGTTCAAGTAAACTGCTCAAAGACACACAACTAATTAGTCCCATAATTAGGAGCAGAGTTCAGGTTTCCTGGTCTAATACTTCTTATAATAGACAGCATGCTTTCTCTGTCACTTCCCTTGTTTCCCTAGTTTCTCTGGTTTCATCCTCTCCCCTTTCCTGTACATAAGATCTAGATTACCTAGTACTCATAAATACCTAGCATTTAAATGGGCCTTTTGAGGTCATCAGTTTAAGAATTCCTTCCAATGATGCAGATCCAGACCCATTGATGCCTTTCTATATCACAGGTTCTCATCCATTTCCACCCAAAATACTGGAGACCTTATTCAATATCTTGAGATATTTTAAGGGTGTCATCCATCTGTCAGAACTTGCTCTTGCCACAGGACCAGGCTATCTTCTTTTTTGCCATGCAATTGGTTGGTGACATCCTTTACTCCTATTCTTACACCCACTATGTGAGTTTCCATTTTCTTTTATCTGATCCTGATCTTTAGTTCTTTAGAAGTCATGATGTTTGAGGTTTTACTACCATATAGCAACACTGATAAGATGTTCAAATCAAAAAGTTGATTATTTTCTGTTATGGGAAACTTGAGTTAATAAAAGTACTTTATAATTTCTCAAAAACAGGTCACTCTCCTCCTCCTTTTCAACTCAGGTTCCAATTCATTGTTCATCTCTGTCATTTGTCTGAGATATTGTTGAACAAACTCTAAAAGATGTCCGTTCAGATTATGTTGAAATCTGGGTAACAGAAATTTTTCGTGTATTTGGCCTTTTCTGGGTAAACAAACTGGCCAAACTCATTTGAGTAGTTTACAGCTCTCTTTCAGGAGGCTCTTCAAAGTCTTGGATTTTGATGTAATAGTACAATGCCATTCTCAAACAGGAGTATACAAGAGGCTCTTTCCATGATCCTTTCTCAATCTGAATTTCCTCCATTCCAATAGCAAATACTTTTGGTAAGCATGCATGCCCCTATTTTATCCTTCATCTAATGTTTATCACTCAATAGGTTTTTTTTTCTGTTATATCTTCCAAGAAATCTTAAATAATTGATGGTTGAGAGATACCTTTTTGTAAAAGAGCCTGTAAATCTGTTTTGTTCTACCAAGTTAAATATTTTTCTTAATAAGCAATAAGCACAAAAAGAATCTTGCCATTAAAGAAGATACATTATTAGCAGCTTTGCTACTGCACCCTAAGAACCACGGGACCTTTCCATCTGATTTGCAGTTAAAATATGTATGTTATTTGCCCCATTAAAATGTAAACTCCTTAAGAACAAATACTAGCTTATTATTTGTTATCTGTATCCCCCAAATTAGCAAAATTTTATACATAAGTATTTAATAAAGACTTTTTCATTCATTCATTTAGTCATTCATCTACGTTTTTAATCAATTGCAAAATGGTAAAAATTTGATCTATTATTAAATATTGCTTCCAAAAAAACCCATTTGTTTCCTACTAATTACTTACAAGAAAAGGAGTAAAGAATTACTAACTTTCCTCAATCCTAATTCTTCCCTTGACCTCTCTGTAGCCTTTATCACTGCCAATTATTTTCTTTCCCTTGACACTCTCTTCTCTAGATTTTCAGGAAACCACTCTCTCCTGGCTCTCCTCCTACCTACCTACCTACTTCTTCTTTGTCTCCTTTGGTGGATCTTCATCGAAGTTATCCTTGCTAAAAATGGTTGTCCCTTAGAGCTCTGTACTGGTTCCTCTTCTCTTTTACCTTTATATCATTTTACTTGATTAGCTCATCAGCTTCCATAGCTTCAATTATCATCTTTAGGCTAATAATTCTCAAATCTACTTATTCAGTCTTAATTTCTCTGCTGACCCCATAATTGTATCTCCAATTGCCTATTAGATATCATGAACTGGATGGCTAGCAAACAACTTAAACTCCACATGTCATTATTTTCATACACAGATCACACACACACCCTACACACACACACACACACACACACACCACACACATGCACACATTCTGCCCTTTTAGTAATTTCCCTATTATATGCATCCACGCTCAAAACCTAGGTTTTATCTTCCAATCTCCACTCTCTCTCTCATGTCCCATATCCAATTTGTTGCCAAGACATATTGTTTTGTAACATCTCTTTCATATGCCCAAATGAAAGAATATTTGTAAAACAAATTTGTTCTCTTCTCTTCGTTTTGTCTTCCCTAGGTCTAATGTCTATCAATTCTCTTTCTGAAAAACAACCAAATTAATCTTTATAATATGCTCTTTGATTGAGTTACTACTTCAATGATTTCCCATTGTCTACCAAATCTAGTTTTTTTATCCTAATATTCCCTTATATACGTTCAACTTTCTAGTCAAACCACACAACCTACCATTTTCTAAACAGCACAGAATAGATCATCTTGGTCCTTTGAGGTATGTCTTTCCTTCTGCCTGAAATACCCCTTTCCATCTCTTTTTAAAAGAGATCATATGATAATGGTCAACCAATCAATAAATATTAATTTAAAATCTTTGTGCTAGATGCTGGAGATATAAGATCCAGCTAAAATCTTAATGAAGTATCTCTAATCTACTCAGTTAGAATTGAATTTTGGGGGCAGCTAGCTGGTTCAGTAGATAGAGCACCAGCCCTGAAGTCAGGAGGACCTGAGGTTAAATTTGGTCTCAGACACTTTACATTGCCTAGCTGTGTGACCTTGGACAAGTCACTTAACCTCAATTGTCTCAGCAAAAAGAAAAGAGAGAGAGAGAGAGAGAGATGGTTTTAAGTTATAAGAGATCAATACTTTGATAATTGTTTAGCTTAATAATAGATATTTTAAACCATGCTTGAATTTGCTTTCTTTACTTCCTGTAACTTCTCTAACTTTATAATTTTCTCTAAATCAGTCAGACATGTATCAAGCATTTTCTAAGGTTTACTAGGCATTAGGCACTTTACTAAGATGTGGGGTTACAAAGAAAGGCAGAGGGGACTGCCTTCAGAAGGGACTTTATATTTATGTATGTGTACATGTGCTCTTTTAAAATTATAAAAAATGTACAAAAGGATTGATGAGCATCCTATGCTTAATCTTCTCAGATACCTACCCCTAAATTATACTGACTATTGGATTTATGCCAGCATGAAGAGATGTCATCATTTATTGGAAATACATGTATAAATGCATAGAAGACTGAGAGCTTCTGGTCCTACTGGCTTTATATTTGCATAGGCAAACTATCACCCTGTAGGTAAAAGATGGCATGTTACCTTTTTGAATGACTGTACAGTTTTTAATAAGCAAGAGGTACTTTGTTTATTCTTAATTCAATAGGAAAAAAACAAAAACAAAAGCTAATTCCCAACTAAATCTGGGTCCGTTTGGAGATGGCTTGCAACACCACACAATGGTCACTAGATGGTAGCAGAGCTCTATCTGGTAAGTATCTTAATAGTAAGGACAAACTAAGTTTGTTAAAAATAATAATAATAATAATAATAAAATAAAAAAATAAAAACCTTTTTGTTCATATGTAATCATCAGTGAGCCCTAGGTCATTGACCAGAAAAGTCTAGAGCAAGGCTCCAAACTCCAAATCTAGAGATTTGAGAGAGAGAAACAGAACTTGAAGCAGAGGAGGGGAGCTCATTATCTTTGTGTTCTGGCTTCCGGCTGCTGTTATGTGCACCAGGGATTTTAAGAGTTGATGAATAGAGACATTGCAACTTTCTTTGGAAATTTAGGTGCAAATTCCAGATTCATTTTCTTTCCATTTATTTCTCTCACAAGCCTTTGGAAGTAGAGTCAAATCATTTCATATTTTCTAGACCGACAGAATAATAGAATTTAGATTTTCAAGTAATACAAGTACTGTTATTTCCATTTTACATGCAAGGAAACACACCTAAAATACTGTCTCCATATTTATTGCCTTATGGCAAGAAGGAAAAGTGACGTTAACAGAATTTTGATCAGAAATGTTTTTTTAATTAAAACTTTTTATTTGCAAAACCTATGTATGGGTAATTCTTCAACATTGACCCTTACAAAGCTTTCTGTTACAAATTTTCTCCCCTACTCCCCTACTCCCCTAGATGGTGTAATGCTCAGGGAGAAACTGAGGCAGTATCACACATTGGAAATTAGATAATACTTTACTGATGTTAACGGAGAGTTCAGAATCCATAGCTATGGATTGGGACTGTTGGGATTCATGTCTCACAGCACACAGTCCATTGTGAGTTTAGACTGACAGACATGTCAGCTGCCTGGATCTCAGACAGGTCCAGCCCAGAGAGTTAGACTGACAGACATGCCAGCTGACTGAATAGGACTAAGGTCACAAAGTATTCAGCACCTCATTGGTGGGGATCATGATTTTTATAGTCTTTGTAGTCCAGGGAGACAAAGAACTCATGGGAACAACTGAGCATATCTGGTGCCCAAGGAAACCATAAGTTCAATTCTGGCAGGTAGGGAGTAAAGAGTGCTGAGACAGAAACTCAGAAGACAGTAAGTCTGAAGCCAAAAGATAAGGGGGAAGTCGAGGCTGGCCATCTGGAGGTTTTATGACTCCTTTGGAATATGAGTCCAATTATTTCTGATGGTCAGGAAGTGGGGGTTGCTATTTTGGGGCAGAACAATTAAGGGAAACTGATACTGCAACTGAGGGAAACTGAGACAGGGAAACTGTGGCACAACAATGGCTGGAAATCCACTACATGTTAATTATATTAAAATACTTGACAAATCTAATATATGTATATATATTTCCACACTTATTATTGTGCAAGAAAAATCGTATCTACAAGAAAGAAAAATCAGAGAAAGGAAATACAATGCAAGTAAACCTCAATAGAGAACATGAAAATGTTATGTTGTGGTCCACATTTCACATCCCTCTCTCTGGGTGTATATGGCTTTCTTCACTGAACAATTGGAAGTGGTTTGAAACATCTCATTGTTGAAGAGAGCCATGTCCATCAAGATTGATCATCATATAATATTGTTGTTGCCGTGTATAATGATCTCCTGGTTCTGCTCATTTCACTCAGCATCAGTTCATGCAAGTCTCTCCAGGCCTCTCTGAAATCGTACTGCTGGTCTTTTCTTACAGAACAATAATATTCCATGACATTCATATACCATAATTTATTCAGCCACTCTCCAGCTGATGGGCATCCATTCAGTTTCCAGTTTCTTGCCACTACAAAAAGGGCTGTCACAAACATTCTTGCACATGTGGGGCCCTTTCCTTCCTTTATGATTTCTTTGGGATATAAGCCCAATAGAAACACTTCTGGGTCAAAGGGTATGCACAGTTTGATAACTTTTTGAGCATAGTTCCAGATTGCTCTCCAGAATGGCTGGATCCGTTCACAGTTCCACCAACAATGTATCAGTGTCCCAGTTTTCCCAAATCCCTGCCAACATCTGTCTTTATCTGATCAGAACTTTGGCAGCCTGAATTCCTCAACTAATAAAAAAAAGTTAAAAAAAATTTTGAAATATAATTTAAGAAGAAACTGATTTTTTAAAAGGCTAATTATAGGGTTTCCATTTTTAAAATTATTAACTAGCTGGGCAGGTATAGAAGAATGGGGGCTGAATAAAGAACCACCATGATATGGTTTAGGCAATAATTTGTTATATTTAGTCTGGTGAAGACTGCTTTTAAAAGAACTAGCCTCTCCCAGAGCAGTTTCACCACGGAGGAAGGTCAGGAACAATGGCCCCCTCCTCCGCCCAGTACACCTTTTTATAAGCAATTACACCCTGATTCAAATGAATTAGAAACCTTTGCTCCCAAAGAAAAACGAAAATCTGTATTAGAAAAGATTCGTCCCAGCCCTATCACTCCAAACGAAACAACACATGTAGAATTCACTACCAGCAAGGAAAAATCAGAATTGGAGAAAGTCATAGAGGAGGCCCATAGAAATGGGGAAGATGTGGAAGGCTGGGGGATTTGCCCAGTTATAGAAACCCCAGATCCACAAGCCCCTGGTGGAGTGCGAAGAGAACATACTCCTATCTCATGGAAACATATTAAAGACCTAAAAGCTGCTGTAGCTCAGTATGGCCCTACTGCTCCTTTTGTATTAACTCTAATTGAGCAATTATCCATGATGTTTATTCTCTGCCCCAATGATTGGAAAACTATAGCTCGAGCCTGTTTGTTCCCTGAACAGGCTGTTGTAGGAGAGCTGAATTTGCAGAGCAGGCTAAGCAGGAGGCTCTGAGACATGGGAACGGGGCTCCACAAGTATATGCTGCACTGTCGGGGACAGGACAATATGAGACCACTGATGCCCAACTGCAGTACTTACCTGCTGAATATGCCTTGGTAGCCAATTGTGCTAAAAGGGCATGGACTAAATTAATAGGAGAACAGGGTGATAGGAAAAGCATGGCACAGGTGAAACAGAATCCTAAAGAGCCCTTTCCAGATTTTGTTGCCTGTGTGCAAGAAGCTGTGGCCGGGTGCATGGGACCAGTAGAAGGAGCAGAAAGGGTATTAAAGATGATGTTCTGAGAGAACGCCAACCATGACTGCAAAGGGGCTATGCTTGGCTTGCCCATCAGTGCAGGAATAGAAGGGATGATAAGTAGATGTGAGAAAGTAGGCTCTGATGTTTATCAGGCTGAGCTCTTGCCAGAGTGATTCATGCTAACAAAAGGGAAGAAAAGAGGTGCTATGAGTGTGGCCAGTTAGGACACATCAGGCAGGACTGTAAGCAGAAACGTCCTGTAGTCACATGCTTCAAATGTGGTAAAAGTGGACACTATGCTAAGCAACGTGGAGCTAATAAGAAGCAGGGAAACGGGGTGAGGGACCCCTCACGGGCCCCTTATCAGTCGAGGGTGAAGCCCAAGTCACAGATCTACCCAGCTCAGACGTTAGAAGGAGAGTACAAACTATTGATGAGCCAAAGGACATCACTGAACCCCTATACAGCCTAGACAAATACCGAGTGCCCCCACTAGCCACTGTAGAAATCCCCATAAGCCCTCTTCCCTGGTCGGCACTTATTCTTTGCCAAGCAGGGTATGTCCCGGGCATAGTCCACCCTTGTATTCTCCCTGCAGGTAATCATCCATTGTCTTTACTAACCCTCATGATGAAGCTGCCTATATAGACAACAGTTACTTCTTTGCCCTGGCAGTCCCTCTATCCCCTGGCCCAGACCAATCTGTTATAGTGCTCAGTCAAACTATAGAACTAGGAAAATATTTTGCCTTAGTACTTTTGAATGGACGGTCCTTCAGAGGCCTTTTGGATACTGGAGCCGATCAGACAGTGATTTCTGCCTCTTGTTGGCCCCAGGATTGGCCCCTAGAGCAGGCCTATGCCCACGTATATGGTGTGGGGGGAGAGCAAAGTCCTATGCAGGCTAAGGAATGGATAGAATGGAAGATAGGTGGAAAGAGCGGGAGACTGAAACCTCTCGTAGTCCAAGGGCTTTCAGTAAACTTATGGGGGAGAGATATTATGAAACATTTAAATCTGAGGCTTACAAATGAGTAACTCCTATTCCTGCTACTTTAATGAAACCCCTCTATGAACTATTGAAGGGAGATTCTTCTTTGACCTCCCCTCCTGCGTGGACACCTGAGGCTAAAAGGGAGTGTCAGGACATATTGTCTATGTTCCAGTCACCCCACCCATCGGGTAGATCTGAACACTCCCCTTACCTTGATAAAAAAATGAAATACCATTTGTTGCCATACATCAAGGACCTAGAGTTCTTGAATGGATATATGGGACTAGAACATCTCAAATTATTATCCCATATTTGCAGAAAGCAGGTAAAGTGCTCCTTGAGGCTGCAAAAAGGACAGCCACAGTATTTGGCAGCCTGCCTAACAAGTCCGCCAAGTCCAAAATCATTTATATCACCGCTTTTCTATAGCTGGGACCCCTTTAGAAATCAAAACTGATAATGGTCCGGCCTACACCTCTCATATTCTTTGAGACTGGATGAAAGAGGTTGGCATTGTGCACATTACTGGTATCCCTTATAATCCCACTGGTTAAGCCATTGTGGAACGTGCCAATCACACCTTCAAAGTGATTCTCGCAAAACAAGAAAGGGGAAAAGGGAGATTAAGTCAAGGGGATCTGGACAGAGCCCTGTACACATACACTTTTCTCAGCTCTCTCCTACAGATGATTTATCTCCTGCAATGAGACACTTTGTCTTTATTAAACGTACCCTGAGCACACTGGCAGGCACGAATGAGCCTAACAGACCATGTTGGGTCATATACAAGAACCCCAAAGGAGTTTGGTTAGGTCCATACAGAGTACTAATGTGGGGTCCAGGTTTTCTTTATATCTCTACAGAAACCGGAAACTGTTGGGTACCTGCCAAACAAACTCGGCAGGTGGCAAAGAAGAAAACTAAGGAGAAAACACGACCGCAGAGGACAAGGCAAGATGAGAAAAAACCTGGCAGCTATTCAGAAACTGCTGACAAGCTTGAGCTTACTTCCTACTGCCGACAGTAATCAGCATTGAGCCTTATGTGTCTGCTTGGCTGAGAGACTATCTGACAGCACCTCCTAACAGAATTGGATAGAACTTTCATTTTTATGAACTTTTGTTGGGACTTTTCTGTGTGACTACCAAGTTGATGCTGTTAGTTTGATGTTAAGAGCAAAATCTGTTCTGTTCTGTTGCTCTTGATGTCATGCTTAGTACCTATATTGTTGAAAGCTTTCATGTATTTGCTTAAAGACGTACACCCCCACCTCCTTGCCACCCATTCCCCAAAAATCTACACCCCACTTCCTTGCCACCTGTTCCCCCCAAATCTGTGAGTGTTTCACGCCTAAAAGAAAAGGGGGATATGTTGGAGGACCCCAAAAAAGTAAAGGGGATAAGCTTGTCCTTGAATCAAAGATCAAAGGGTGTGTGATTCCTTTAGAAACATGAGACCCCAAGGCGATCTGGAGATTGCAATTAACGGTTTCATCATTGGCCTTCTTAAGTAGTCTTAGAAAACGGCAGCCTTCCAGGAAGCGCTCTGTTGATAAGAGGACCATACCTTCCATATATGGATATCTCTTTTCAGTACAAGATTATTGCAAATGATGGGAGTGGGCATATGGAAGGGCGTGATCACAGAAGGAGGGAAGGAGGGAAGGAGGCAAGGAGGAGGGGTCAGGTGATGAGGAGAGGCAAGACCAGCAGGAGGGACTACTCGAGGGGCAGGACTAGACTAGGAAAAGAAAGATAAAAAAGGTGGGTAGTAAGAAAAAAAGGGGCAGCTATAGAAGAATAGGGGCTGCATAAAGAACCACCATGAATCAAAAATAATAATAATAATAATAATAAACTAGCTAACCAACAAATAGCTTTAATAACAGGTTCTGATTTACCTCAATTTCCTACACTTTTTCTACACCTAAAATATAATGAGAATTGAGGCTTAAAATATACCTTAAAATATACCTGCAAAATTCTCAATTACCAAAGATTTAATCATAAGTCAAGAAAGGGAATTGATCCATTTTTTTAAAAAGCCTTTCAGTAATAAGAGCTGAAATAAAATGGATTTTTCCTTAACCAACTCAAAGTTCTTTAAGTTCCCCGACACTCCCAGGTCTATGGAAAGGAGTTTCTCCAACCTTATTCAAAAGATATCTAGTAATCAACTCTATGGCTCTTTTTGCCAAAGCCTTCTCTCTAACCCCTGCCTTTGTAGGGGGAAAAAAAGGGCTTATCCACAAGGGAGATCAAAGTATGTTCATAGACCTTTCTTCATCTGTGCTGTTCTCATTTTACTCAACAACTTATCTTTTCCCTCAAATGAAAGGTAGATTTCATTTACCTTTATTCTCCTATAGAAGCTATAGATTATGAGAGTACTAATCAATGCTTAACTTCATTGTGGACCGTATCAATGCACCTCTAAGCTCCAAAGTCTTTATGTATAAAATGATCTAGTGTCTGCAGCAAAATTTGAATGTTGGTTATCTCCTTATTATCTCCTCAAGTATGTTGTCTCCTCTTGCTCAAATTAGTCTTTTTCTTTTAAGTGAGTTGAGTTGAAAATGAGGAAGGAAAGGAACAAAGTGGAGTTAAATCAAGTGTAATTGGTAAATCAGCCATGGAGTTGTAGGGTGTTTAAAAAATATAAGACTTCTAGACCAAAGAAAATATTGTTCACATCCTGACTTTAATGTTTACTAGCTGTGCATTTTCTGAACCTCTTTCCATTTTTAATACTTAACTCTAGGAGTGTTCAGAGTATCAAGTAAAATCATATGTGTAAAGCATTATGTAAATATAACCCGTTGCTATGCTTAACATTTTCTAGTCCCTAAATCAGGGTAGTGTTAGTCAACTAGCAAATGTCATATATTGTGCTGGTCTTTCTAGTCTAGAATTTGATCATCTACTTGATAGGCTGAAGTATTAAGTTACAAGAGAGATACTTTGATAGAATCTTAAAGCCTGGGAATCTAGTTTTTGGAGAACTGAATCTTAAGAGATTTTGAATAACAGGGATTCCTGAAACTTCTGGCTCTGCTATTTACTTATCATCTAAAGAGACAATATAATCACAAGTTAACAGAAACACTATCAAGTGGGTTGTAATGTTATTTTTCCTGTCAAGGCAGACATCTTCTTCCCCTCAACCATATTGTGATTCATTTCATTATAATTCACTTTACATTAGTCTTTTCCTAGCTTCATCAGATAAATATAAATCATCTCAAAGAATTATCATAATTGAGATACATCATTTTTGAAACTTGTTTTCTCTCATGCACTGCAAGAGACAGAGAATATCTACTTGTTAGAAAGCGTTTGTGTTTTATAATGTCTTAGTGTCCCAGGCAAATTTTCAAGAATTATAAGTTACAGATGATGAACAGAACACTTTGAGAGAATGTTTACTCCGGGATCTTGTTACACTAATGAATCACTGATTCAAGTGTTTTTGGTGGATTGGAAGAGGGTGGCTATTCCGTTGGATTTGTTTTTTCTTTATTTGTTTCCCTCTCTCATTTCCTGAACATAATCTCTAGTCCCTCAAGCTTTATTAAAATAAGGAAAGGAAAGTGGAAATCCATGCATCAGGAAAAGAGAAATCATTTCTTTTTTCTGACAGGGACAACCTAAGCGATCTTTGAATGGTTTTTCCTTTCCTTGAAATTCCCAGGAATGCAGTATTTGTTCATTGAAATTAGAGACAAGGTCCCTCTGGGATTCAAACCCAGGATCTCCTGTTTACTAGGCAGTGTAATGCTCAGGGTGAAACTGAGGCAGTTTCATGAATTGGAGATTAGGTAATACTTTGTTGATGATAATTGAGAGTTCAGAATCCATAACTATGGATCAGGACTGCTGGGATTCTTGTCTCAAAGCACACAGTCCATTGTGAGTTTAGACTGACATGCCAGCCGACTGGATCTCAAGAAGGTCCAGCAAATAGTAATTTTGGTTACAGAATTCTTATAGACCTCCTGCCCTCAGAATGAACAAAGAACTCCGAAGGAGAGGTTGAGCATTGGAGGGTGGGGGGAGGAGGAGAATTGAGTTCCAGGAAGGGCCATTAATTCAATTCTGACAGGTAGGGACTAAAGGAAGCTTGAGAAGGAAGTAGGAAACGGTAAGTCTGAAGCCAAAAGATAAGGGGTACATTGAGATGGACCATCTGGAGGTTTTATGACTTCATTGGAATGTGAGTCCAGTTATTTCTGATGGTCAGAAGGAAGGAGGTTGCTATTTTTGGGCAGAACAATCAAGAGAAACAGAGCAACTGAGGGAAACTGAGACATGGGAACTGTGGCACAACAACAGGAGCTTTAACCAACTAAGCCACGAGGCCAAAATGTATTGTGTGTCCTGAATCAACTAAGAAAGATAGTTTGCTTCCTTTGGAGTGATTTGTGTGTGTGTGTATGTTTGTTTTTTATTAAGTGAGCTAGAAAGCATGAGTCATTCATTTATTATTAATATAGATTAAATTCCCATTTCACTGGAATTGAAGGGAATAAAAGCATCACGGAAGTGGGTGTAGGAGAAAGGGAGGGGGGCTTGAACCTTCTGCCCAGACAATGGCTCATCCCCTTCTCCACCTGGGCAAACAGGAGTGGACAAAGAAGTTGAGGTAGTTGTGGGCATCTAAGTGAGCTTATCTGTGAGAAGAAAAATGTAGGGCGCTGTGGAGGGAGGACAAGGACAAGTTTTAGAACAGGGGAAACTGTCAACAATTGCAATTTTTAGAGTGTGGTGAGACTGGGAAAGGAAAAGAAAAGAGTGCACCTTGGATGATGCAGCAAAGTGGGGATGAGAGGGCAGGTAAACCTTTCGTGCTCCAACTTAGAGCTCAGGATTCCTCTCCAGTTCCCCTTTCCATATGGCTGAATTGTCTCGCCCATTGTTATCTCTGCAGAGCTGCTTCTTTTGGTCCTGACTGCAGCAAAAAAATACCAGAAATTCTCAACTGTTTTTCATAGTATAAATGAACTAGGGGCCGTGTCAAGACTGGGCTAAATCACTGGCTACATCACTTCTAGAGTAATTGTGTTGAGTCCAGTACTGAGTCCTCATACTTTAGGTAAGACACTGATAGTCAGATAGCATCCAGAAAAACTCAGGATCAAGTTATCCTTTGGACTGGAAAAAATTTAGGAATTGGATGGAGAAAAAAAAAAATGTGTCTTCAAGTACTTTGGGAATTTAAGATTGTTCTGCTTGACTCCAGAAGAACCCTAGTTTCAGCTGTAGGTGAAAGCCAAGTATATCCCCCAAACAAGGCTTATTTTAAGATACTCCCTGAATCTCACATCAATTCATCGTTAGGAAAACTATGTAATTAATTATATAAATTATATAATTATTTAACAAATATCACATAATAATTTCAATAGCTACAGAAATAGCCTTTGACAAAATGCAATATTCATATGAATGGAAGGATCTTTCTTTAATATGATCAAAAGAATTCATCTAAAATAAGAATCAATGATATTTGCAATAGAGAAACACTAGAAGTTTTATCAGTACAAATAAGAACAAAACAAGTATGCTCTCTTACCTCATTATACTTGACAAGTACTTTTGAGAAAACTGGAGTTTGGTATAAAAAGCATTTAGATTAAATAGAAAGAGAACTTAAACATTAAAAAGTTGCATAATAAAATATCATTATACACAGCAACAACAATATTACATGAGGATCAATTCTGATGGACATGGCTCTCTGCAACAAAGAATTGTCTCAAACCAGTTCCAATTGTTCACTGAAGAAAACCATATACATCCAGAGAGAGGTATATGAAATATGGACCACAACATAACATTTTCATGCTCTCTATTGAGGTTTGCTTGCATTGTGTTTCCTTTCTCTGATTTTCTTTTTTTTCTTGTAGATAGGATTTTTCTTGCACACCTTGTCAAGTATTTCAACATTATTAGCATGTAGTGGACTTCCTGCCATCTAGGGGAGAGGAAGGGACTGGGGGTAAAATTTGTAATGGAAAGCTTTGTAAAGATCAATGCTGGGGAACTACCCATACATGTGTTATACAAATAAAAAGCTTTAATAAAAATATATCATTTATAAAAATCTGAAGTGTAAGATAGAGAGGAAATTAATACAAATACAATAGAGAGCTATTTTCCAGTAGATAAGTAATCAAATAATAGAACCACTTTTCAGAAGAATTGTGAAACAGTATGAATGACCATTTGAAAAAAAAAAATTGCTCCAAATCTCTATAGTTACAAAAATGTTCATAAGTTAAAATAATTTTGAGGTTACACTTCATCCATTGAAAATTGGCCAAAAACAAAAAAGGAAAAGAGGTCAGCAAACACTTAACTTAAACAGTTCTAAAAGGGCTATGGAAATACAGGAAAAACAGAAGATCTGTAGGTAAATCTGTAAATTGAATATACAACTTTTCCATTGCTGACTAAATTACACAAATCCTTTGTTTTAGCCATCTTATTACTGGGCATGGATCAAAGACAAAAATAAAGGTCTAATGCACTAAATATCCATAGCAATCCAAAGTAGTTGCTCAATCAATGGAAAATTGCTGAAAAACTTGTGATGTATATCAGGGGGAAAAAAAAAAAAGTAAAATAGTTTTTCTTCAGACATAGTGGGTCCCTTTCACTAAAAAGGTTATATGTCCATTGGAATGTATTATGAAGTGTGATGTTAATATGTTGATCTAAACTTAGTTTCTGTCAGAATGCTTTCCAGTTTTCCCAGCAGTTTTTATCAAATATGGAGTTTTTTCCCTAAGCAATTTATATTTGAGGCAGCTAAATGACAAAATGGATAGTTGTCAGGTCTGAAGTCAGGAAGACTCATCTTCCTGAGTTCAAATATGGTCTCAGATACTTACTAACTATATGACATTTAACCTTATTTGCCTCAGTTTCTCACCCATAAAATGAGAAGGAAAAGGCAACTTCTAATATTTTTGCCAAGAAAATCTCAAATGGACTCCTTCAGTTTTCAGACCTTCAGTTTGAAATGACTAAACAACAAATTATGTTTTCTACTTTATCAAAAATGAGTTATTAAGTTCTATTGTTTTTGAATCTCCCTTGTCTATCTGTTCTATTTCTCCATCTCTATCCTTTAACCAATTCTAAGTGAATTTGATGACTGCTGCTTTATAATATAGTACAAGGTCTAGTTCCTTCCCCTTTCATTTTTTCCTTCTTCTCACCTACTTCTCTATAAGGCTCTTCTCTTTCTGACCACAGAAGTCATCTTTCCCTCATTGCTAGCCCTTAATTTAACTCACTTTTCTCTATCCCCTGCTCCCTTCCCCCGCTTCTATGTACCCTCCCATGTTGTATTGTAGTCCCACAAAACAAATATTCACCTGTAAGCAAGGTGTTGCCAGATTCTGTCCCATAATGCTCCCTATCCTCTTCTTCGCATTTACTCCTGTCTTCTTGTGTACCTTTAGCTTTTAGAAAGAATTTTCTTACTGCTCTTTTTGTTGTCATTCTGTTGCTGTTATCTGCATTTATTTGTTCCTCCTGACGTTTCTATTGTTTGGAGTGTTCAAAAAGTAATCTCCTCAGTTCTGGTTTTCTTTTTAAAAATGTTTTAAACCAATCTTTGTTGTTGAACATCCATCTTTTGTCCTGTAAAGTTTAAGTTTAGATTTGTAGGACATGTCACCCTGAGTTTCTGAGCACCAGGGCTCTTTAGAAAACAGTATTTCATTCCCTTCTCCTTTTTTTTAGTTGAATGTAGAAGTCTCTCATTATTTCAATCTTTTCCTTTGTATTTGAAGCAAGGTATTTCTCCTGATGGCTTGCAGAACTTATTATTTCTGCATTAAATTATTATATTTAACCATTAAGTGTCTTAGAGTTTTCAACCTTATTTTTCCCCCTGGAGGTAATCTAAAAATTCTTTCAATTGGAATTTTACTTTCTATTTTCTGAAGTTCTGGGCAGTTTTTTTTTGTTCAACATGGTGTTGTTTAGGATTTTTGGTCCTCTTGTGTTCTTCTGGTAGAATATATGATTCTTAGATTGTCATTATGCATCCTCTCTTTGAGATCTGCGTGTTTTGTTGGTATAGTAATCTTTGTATATTGCTGTTGTTGTTCTTTGTTTATTTTCTCCTAGATTGTGTTTCTTTGTATTTGCATTTCCAATCTATTGCTCTCTCTTTTGTTTCTTTGGTGAGGCTTGTTATTGTAAAATCAAATTTTTCCATTCTCACATTTTTCAATGCAGGACAAATTGTGCCATAGTTCCCACGTCTCAATTTCCCTTAATTGTTCTGCCTCAATAGCAACCCCACCCTTTCTGACCCTCAGGAATAATTGGGCTACCATTTCAAAGAGTCATAAAATCTCCAGATGGCCCATCTCAAACACCTAAACATACCCCTTATCTTTATGGCCCCAGACTTAATGTCTCTTAGCTTCTTCCCAAACTTATCAAAATTTATGATCCTTCATACCCCCAACCTATCAGAACTGAATTGATAGTCCTTTCCTTGAACTCTAATCCCCACCCCAAGTGCCCATCCCCTCCTCCTCCCCCATGAGCTTTGTTCCCCTGAGCTTCGGAATCTTATAAAATCCTTGTTACCCCTCAATAGTTGAGACAATAGTCCTATTCAGTAGACTAGTCTTACCTCTCCATTAATATCAATAAAATATTAATAGTTTCCAATCTGTAGTACTGCCTCAGTTTCTCTCAGATCATTACATTTGGAGGCCCCAGCAAGATATGAGATCTGAGAGTAGTATTGCACATTGGAAACTAACAGGTCTCCTCCTAGAGCCTTGAAGCAACTGGACCTGGGCTCTTTAGGGAAAGCCAACTCTGGCCGGTCCCAGAATCCCACAAAGAGAGGAGTTTCAGCAGCAGCAAAGAGTTCAAGGAGGACACCGCCATCTAGCCATAGGAGAGTCATCCATGTCTTATCCCCTAACTTTGGGCATATTCCCAGACTTTATCTTGGGTACTTTTTTCACTGCTTTCTATGTTTGGTGATCTCATCAGCTCTAAAATATTTCATTATCTCTATGCAAAATACTCTGTGTTTCCAATCTAAGTTGGAAAAATCACTGATTTTAGTCAGAGGAGCTGGATTCAAATCCCACATTTGATTCTTTGTACCTGTAGGACCTTGGATAAGTAATTTCACTTCCATAGACTTCCATTTCTTCATTTATTTATAAAATGAGGGCTTTGGATTAGATGGTCTGTAAGGTCCCATCCAGCTAAAGATTTTGAGCCTATGAATTTCAATCCTAAATCATCAACTATCATACATCTTTGAACTGATATCCTTCAGGCATCTCAGACTCATCATATCTAAAACAGAACTCATTCTCTTCCTACCTTGCCTATGCACTGCCTCATACTTCACTTCCACTCTCATGTACCTACTTCTCAAGTTCCCTGTTTCTATCAGAGATAGCACCCTTCCATCAAACAACCTGTTTACAACCTGAATACTATCCTCAAGGCCTTATTCTCACTCATCTCACATATCTAATTCATTCCCAAACTGTATCATCTCTGACTCTATAGTATCTGTCATTTATATTCCTTTTTCCCATTCATACATCTACCTACCTAGCTTAGATCTCATTATCTCTAGCTAGAAGACTATAATATTTTACTAATTGGGTCTTTGTCTCAAGACTCACTTCTCTCCAATAATTGCCAAAATTATTCTTCTAAAGTAAAAGTCTGATCCTGTCATCCATTATCCCCTACTCAATAAACTCCAGTGTCTTCCTAATACTCCTATGATCAAGTATACATTTAAAGCTCTTTATAACTGGATCCTATCTTACCTTTCAAACCTCATTACTCATCGATTGTTCCCTTCTGTATACTCTTCAGTTTAACCATAACTGGACTTCTGGATATTCCTCATACATGACACTCTATTATTAGCTTCCATATCTTTGCATTTGTTGCATTTTATCCTTTTTTTCTTCATTGCCTGGAATCCTTGGTTTCCCTCAAAATTTAGATCAAGTTATATCTTTTTCCGAGGCTTCTCATATATGCATGTTGTCTCTTAGGTAGTGACAGGCTCCATGAGGGGCACACTAATACATATGCGGGTTTTTTTTGTGGTTTTGGGTTTTTTTTTTTTTTTGACTCATATGGACTTACAATGCATGTAAAAAGAAATAATTGATGGTAATCATCCATGCAATGCCAGAAAGACATTGGTTCCCAGTTTCCATTTGAGGTTTTGGGAACTGGAGATGGGACAAGAAAAGAGAGTTGTTATTGTTTACTTGTTTTAGACTCTTTGGGTTTTCTTGGCAAAAAATACTGGAATGTTTTGTCATTTTCTTCTCTAGTTCATCTTACAGATGAGAAAATTGAGGTCGACAAGTTTAAGCAACTTTCCAAGGATCACACAGCTAATAAGTATCTGAGGCCAGATCTTAATTTAAGTGATCCTGACTCCAAGCCTGGCACTCTATCTACTGCCATCACCCATCTTGGATATATAGAAAAATAATGAGACACTTTCCCTCAGAAAGGTGGGATATGCTAAGTATGAATTGTACATTCACTGTCAGATGCAGTTTCTTTGTTGGTTGGTTTTGTTTAATTGGTTTTCTTTGTTATGAAGTAGTTCAGTAGATAGAGGGATATATCAGAAATGTGTGGTAGGCAAAGAAAAGGAAGAGAATATATTCCCTTTTTGTCTTTAAGTAGTTCTAATTATTTTTCTCAGACTAAATCAAATTCTACTTCTGCTGGAGTGATGGAATAAGTTGCTGACTAGGAATTAGTATGCCTGAATAAAAATCTTGCTGCTAAAATTCACTAGCTGTGTGAACCTGGGCAGTCACTTTACTTTCTCTGTATTTTAATTTCCTCATGGAAAATGAAGGAGTTGGACTAGGTGACCTCTGAGATCCCATCCAATTCCAGTCCTATAAACCCACCTCACCTTCATTTACCATAAAAGGAAAAGAGGGACATAGTTATAGTAAAAAGGAAAAGTTTCCCTAATTTGATGTCAACTCCAGGATAGAGTCATATAGGCAGCCAATTGTATTGAGAAAATGTCCTAAATCAGCCTTAGTCAAACAGATGAGACATTTTTCATTCAAGAGAAAATGCATTCTAGGGGAAATCAAGTCAGAATAATCTTAATTTAGCCCATGTCAAGAGTAATTTTCCCAGCTTTCCCCATGAGAACTCTAAAGATGTTCATAGATATCAACCCCACAGGTTTACTAGCAGTATGGGTCATTGGTTCAACAGCATTTATTGATGATCATACCTGGAATCAGACTCAAAATAATATCATTTATAATCCCATAAGGTTTAACAATAAACAGCAAGCTTTAATAATCAAAGTTTTGGGTGGATTCAGTTATTAAGTATATATCATTGGCAAGAAGTATTCTTCTAATTCTAATTAATTCTAAATTCTAAAACAGTAAGAGATTCATCATTTTTTTTTTTTTAAATCACAGTTTAACTTGTTCTGGATAGAGAAATTTGCTACAAGAGGAAGAAGCAGGACATGAATATAACAACCTCAAGACTAAGTCCTCTAAGCCTACAGCTCACAATGACTATAAGCCAAGTATATGGCAGAAATGATAGCTGGACCAAAATTAACCAGGCAGGCAGATATCTTCTGTGGGAAAATGATTTAAGAGACTACAACCTTAGCCTTCCCAAGGTCACCCTCGTATCCTTATTCCTAGAGACAGATATCAACTGATCTTAGATCACAGATATTACTCCCATTAAGCTGGTGGCATTTTTCTTGAAGTCAAAAAAACATTTCAATAAATTTAAAAACAAAATTCAAAAAGAATATTAAGAGTCCCAAAAAGTTTCACCTCAAAAAGCAAACTCTCATTAATCATAGTAGGGCTAAACACAATTGTTGTTAAAACTCTCAAGTTGTTGCAATTAACCAGTTAGCAAATTAAAAATACATTGGGCCTTCTTTTAAAAAAATCACACAAAGATTTCTACTTAATATTCCTTTCTACTAATATTTCTTTTTTATTTTTCAGATTTTGAATTTAATTACAAAAAAATTTCCATGTATTCAGTACAACATAAAAAGAAGATTCAATATAAAATCATGAATTCCATTTCACACTGTTTACTTTCGAAAAACTATGTACTGGGGCAGCTAGGTGGTACAATGGAGAGAGCACCAGCCCTGAAGTCAGGAGGACCTGAGTTCAAATCTGCTCTCAGACACTTCCTAGTTGTGTGACCCTGGGCAAGTCACTTAACCCCAGTTGCCTAAGCGCAAAAAAAAAAAAAAAAAAAAAAGAAAAACTATGTACTAAACATTACATATTGTTCAAAGTTACTCTGCTTTTCTGTGCTTCCTTCTAAGTTTTCTACTGTTCTCTGCTGTGTATTTTTTCTTTTTTCTCTCTTCCCATAATGTGTGTGTGTGTGTAAAAACATACTATACATACTTCTATTGATCAATTCTTTCTGATATAGATACTTGGTAATTGATTTGAGTATTTATAATGATCAAGATGACAATCATTTAAAATTGTTCTTAGTAACAATATTGCTATTACTGTGTATAATGTATTGTTCTTGGTTCTGTTCATTAAACACTTTGCTATTTCATACAAGTCTTTGCATGTTTTTTCTAAAATCAACCATCTCATCATTTCTTATAGCACAATAGTATTCTCTCATAATCATATAGCACATCTTATGTAGTCATTTCTCAATTGAGGGACAACCTCTCCATTTCTAGTTCTTTGCTATCTCAGAGAGCTGCTGTAAATATTTTAGAACAAATAAGGTGTTTTTTTTTTTTTTCCCTTTTCCCTTAAGCTCCTTGGGAAAGAGATCTAATACTAATATTGCTGGGTCAAAGAGTATACACATAGTTTTATAACTATTTGAATATAACTCTAAGTTGCTCTCCAAAATGGTTGGATCATTCACAGTTCCACCAACAATGAATTAATGTCACAATTTTTCCACATCCTCTACCACATCTGTTATTACTCTTCTATCATTTGAACCAATTGGATATGTATAAGATGATATCTCAAAGTTGTTTTAATTTGCATTTCTTTATCAATAGTGATTTAGAGCATTTTTTCATACGCATATATACATACATATATACATATATATATATAATTTTGATTTCTTCATTAAAAATCTGCCTATTTGTATCTTTTGACTATCAATTGGGGAATGACTCATATTCTTATAAATTTGACAAAGTACTTTATATATTTGAGATATGAGACTTTTATCTGAGAAACTGTCTATAAAAATTTCCTTCCAATTTTGTTTTCCTTCTGATTTTATTTGTATAAAAACTTTTAAAATAATATTTCTCTTACTCAAAAATAGCTTAAAATCCATGCTGATGTAAAAAAGGCTAGACAATGAATATATGATAGTTGTAAAACTAACACTGATAGATATTTATCTATATTTCATCCTTAAACCAAAAATAAATCTGTAAGACTGGAGGTTAAGTTAAAATGTAACTTCACTATGAACAATTCCGGATATAACTTAATACTTCAAAATAAATAGTCTTATGCTATAAACAAATTCTTAATGATCCCCTCTCCTCTCATTAAAAAGTATTTGTAATTAGGGAAGAATCCTACAAAAGCTCAAATGCTAGGCAGCCAATAATTGTACAGTTTATCCCCTTAGTCTATTTCAAGACCTTTACCAATTAGAATACATTCTATTGAACACCCCACTAAAAGAGTAGAAGCTTATTAGAAGTTGCAGCACAAAGAAAATAATTCAAAAGAGATATAGAACATATATTTTTATTCAGAGTAGATCTAACTGTTGATAATAGGAAGAGAGTCAATCCGCAGTCTGAATCCCTAACAGAAAGTTTCCTATTGTGTACAAATTTTTCATTCAGTCCCCAAAAAATCCACGTCTGAAAAGAATATGTAGTACAGAGCTCTGATTCCTTTGTAAACTGCCAACAGAAATAAATGAAAACCCCAAGAGATAGTTTTTGAATTAGCAATAATCACTTTATTAATTAGGCTAGGTAATAAGTAGTTTCTCTTAGTAGCCAAAGATCCCCAAGGGAAACCCTGGAGCACCTTTTGAAATGGAACTCCTCCGACAAGTGAAACTTAATCCTGATTGGTGGACATTTAATGAGGAGGTGGACTAAAAGTCTTCAACTTCTGTTGAGAATGTAGCTTGATCTTGAGCATCTCCACCTGAATCTCGCTAAGTAGTTTTCTCTATCATGAATTAAATTGCCCTAAACTCAATTTAAGGGGACCAGAGACTGGAGGTTCCTTCTGCAGGCAAGAGCTTATCCAAACTGAATTCTGTTTATATTCTAACCAGAAATTAGGTCTTCTAGATGGGTGGTGTTCTGCCCAATTAATGAACAGATGAGGGTTAGAGCAAATCTAATCATTCAGCTATCCCTTCAAAGGCTGATTGACCTTTTCAGGAGTCGAAACAGAAATAAAAGGAAAATGGTGGATCACAAAATAACAATTAGTTATTAATGCAATTATACAAAATTAATTTATCTTCTAAGAACAATAGGAGCAACAAGTTAATTACCATTATTATTATTACAAATGAAGAAACTTAAGAAACCAAAACTATCTTTTTAGCTAGTGATGTCTGTTCTGTACCTCCAACCCTACTATTAACAGAGGAAGGCTTTTCTTATCAGTACTACAGCTGCTAGTATGGTAACAAAGATCATTTTTTTCTACAAAACTGAGATTTTGCCTAGAAGTCATTAAAAAAACCACCAGAATCTGCTATACAACTGGTAGCTTCCCCAAGCATTCACATTCTTACATTGTTACAGATATCTCTTTTGGCTCTGACTCTTGTTGGAATAAAATATGAACTCTTCCAAGTCTATGCCGCTTTCACCCAAAAAGATATGGAAGGCAAAGAAAACAATAGTTTTATTCTTCTCTCCCCGACAGAAGACAAATCAAAAGTCTTGAAAGCCAAGAAGACAAAGTTGAAGGAAGCTCTATCTAAACACAAAAAGGAGAAAATATGAACATTCCCCATGTTCATGAGTCCCCATAAAGACTCCAGACTCTTGGCCAGTTCAAATAACCACAGAAAAGTGGTCCTAGGAGAAAAAGTTTGATTGTTAAATGACATAATCAAATTTCTCCTGACCACTGAGTGTGCTGTGATAATTGAGGACAATACTCTGGTATATTGAGGACAACAAACATAAAATAAAGCAGGCTATAAAGAACTTGTATATCAGTGTGGCTAATTCATCCTAATGGTTGAAGGCTTGCCCAAAACTGATGATTGGATGTTGCTGCAAAATTGGAATTACTTGAACCACGGTCAACTAGCTTACTCCATGTAACAAAGTTTTCTACTACAAAAATATAGTCATACATCAATATTTTCCCCTTGAACAACTCCACCTCAACACTCTTTCCCCCCACCATTATTAAGCTGCTTATATCTTCCAAGGCAATCTTTTATTCCAATTTCCTGCATTTGAAGCCTTTCAGACTGAGCCTTTTTACAATACCAATTACATAAAGGGTCTACCTCTATGAAAGTAGGATTTTGTTTTGAATCTAATACGAGTTTAAATGGATGGAAATATTAGAGATCATCTAGTCTAAAAACAAATTTAACCTTCTGAATATATTGCTAGAACCCACAAATCTTTATATAGAGGATAGGGAACATGGAATATACTTAGGATAAATTAAGAGCTTAGTTGCTTATTAATAAATACTATTTTAACGAACAAGGTCTACAAAATTCTCCTCTATTAGAAATAACCCCATTAGATTTCTCAACCATCCAACTTAACACCGCAAAGATGGGTTTCCTTATGCAATTTTTTTTTTTTTTGGTAGATAAGAATGCAGGACTGCATTTAGAGATAAGCAAAACACTCCCTTAGGTTTTGCACTTCTCAGAAAAAGAAGAGTGAGTGAGAACTCTTGGAAACCTGTAGCAAAACAATTGTGGCAAAACTGTTTACAATAAAGGATAGTTCAGAAGTCTCGATTTAAGGAAACTGTCATCAATCATGTTCCAGATTAGGACCTCTGTCCTAACAGGTTTGAATTTCGGGGAGCTCTTCCTACTTAGTAAGAAGTTTATTTCCAGAGATTTCCGGGGAAAGGGAAGAAAAAGAGAAAAAAAAGATTTAGAAGGAACTGCATTGTAATGAAATTTTCTGGGGAAGACCTCCTTCGGGAGGTGAGGGAGGGAAAGGTTGAGAGAGACCAGGATGACGAGGGAATTTTTTCCACTCCAGATGTAGTCAAACCGCCCGGCTTCGAAAATTGATGAAAGGACGGAAGCAGAACTTTCTCTTCTCATCAAAACATCCTGCAGATATCACTAACAGTGATGTAGTTCCTGGAAAGCAGATTAGAAAGAGTGTTCGGTGATCCGGGGATGTAGCTCAGTGGTAGAGCGCATGCTTCGCATGTATGAGGCCCCGGGTTCGATCCCCGGCATCTCCATCTAGTTTTTTTCAGCTTCAGCGGGATCCTACAACAACGTACGCCGAGTTATACAAACTGCAGAGCAAAACGAAAAGCCCCGCCCCTTCTGTAATTCCCTTATCCTCACTCCAATATATGTATATCCATGTATACATATCCGTCTCGGTGTATTTATATGTAGCTATGTTCACGGATGTGTTTTGGGTTTTATTTCCTTCCCTTACCCTTCTGCCCCCGATCCGTTTTCTTGCCACCTTATTAATCAGACAATTCATAGCACTGAGAATAGCTACTGTCACCTCTACTTTTGGGAGGTATGACTGGATTTACTAGACGAAAATCATCTGACTCCCTAAACACAGGAACACTGGGTAGGGGAAGCAGACGGGTGGGTTTCTGGTGCGGAAACTAATCAGGAAAATAAACTGAATCGCCTGAGTCTGTCTCTTTGTCTGCTTGCCTGCCTGTCTGTCTGTGTTTTCTTGACTTCGTTGCTCCAAAAACGCTTACAATAGATCAGAATGTGCAGCTCGATGCCTTTTCCCTCTCTGATCCACTTGAAGGTTCCGCCAGAATTCACACACACACACACACACACACACACACACACACACACACAGTGAGATTTCTGGAAATGTCCTTCCCATGTCATTTAGCAAGGACAGGAGGGCTGGGACAGAAAAGCCAAACCTCTCAAGTAGAGCCTCCGACTCTCCAAAATAACTGCAATGAGTCTTGTCTTGAAACAAAGAAAGGCAGCAAAGCAAAAACAACACCCCCCTCCCCCCCCCAAGTAAAATAAAATAAAACCCCACTGAACAAGTACATCTGCTAGCAAATACAACATTCTGCATTCGTGGTCTTCCATTTTTCCAAGGAAAGTAGGGGGATGTACTTTGATGAAATCTATTAAAAGTTGTTTTAAAATCTATATTTATTAAATATGACATGGTAGTGTCAACATTGCTGTTTATTTGTATCCCCTTCTAAGTTTCCTTATTCTTCCTTCTGTGTAATTTTATGTTTAATTTAAACTTACACACACATGCACACACTCTCGTCCCCTCACATTGCTATCATTGATGTGGTTGATGATGTGAGGTTTGGCACCATATTACGGTAGACACCAAAAGTTCAGGATCGATCTTGTGAAGAATTCACAATGGCCATTCTCTTTGTCAAAAGATATATTTATTTAGGGGAATAGGTTACAGGAAAAAAATGAAGGGATACAATAGACACCAGGAATGTAAGTATGAAATACAGTGGGAGACCATATGAAAGACAAGTTACTCAGTGGAACTCAAAATTACCTAGTAGAAAGGGAGCACCCCAGGAAGCTGGGACATGCCCTTAGCTGGCAGGCTAAATCCTAGCACCCCAAAAGAGTTAGCTATAAGGAGGAGAAGTGGGGTGGAGAAGCATGGTGGAGTTAAGGGAGATACCACAGGACATGCGGGAAGAAGAAGGGAAAAGACACCATGAGGCAGAATGCCTGCCTTGGTGGACTGATCCAAAGGAAGGCAGCAGTCATGTGAGAAACTCAACCTAGTCTTTAAAAATGAGTGATTTAAAAAACAAGTCATAAACTATTTCCAGTCATATGGGAAAATGCTCTAAATCACTATTGATCAAAGAAATGCAAATTGAGACAACTATGAAATACCACTACATACCTCTCAGATTGGCTAAAATGATAGGAAAAGATAATGATGAATGAGGGAGGGGAGGGGATGGGATGGGATGGAGGAAAACTAGGACACTAATGCATTGTAGGTGGTACTGTGAACAGATCCAACCATTCTGGTTTTTTGTTTTTTTTTTCTGCTGAGGCAATTGGAGTTAGGTGACTTACTCAGGGTCACACAGGTAGGAAGTGTTAAGTGTCTGAGGCCACATTTGAACTCAGGACTATCCTGACTTCAGGGCTGGTGTTCTCTCCACTGAGCCACTTAGCTGCCAAGATCCACCCATTCTGGAGAGCAATTTGGAACTATGCCCAAAGAGTTATCAAATTGTGCATACCCTTTGACCCAGCAGTGCTTCTGCTGGGCTTATATCCCAAAGAGATCTTAAAGGAAGGAAAGGGCCCCACATGTGTAAGAATGTTTGTGGCAGCCCTTTTTGTAGTGGCTAGAAACTGGAAACTGAATGGATGCCCATCAATTGGAGAATGGCTGAATAAGTTATGGTATATGAATGTTATGGAATATTATTATTCTATAGGAAATGATCAGCAGAAAGACCTGGAGAGATTTACATGAACTGATACAGGAGATCATTATACACAGCAACAAGACTATATGCAATGATCAGTTCTGATGGATGTGGTTCTTTTCAACAATGAGATGATTCAAATTAGTTCCAATTGCTTAATGATGAAGAGAGCCATCTACACCCAGAGAGAGGACTGCGGGAACTGAGTGTGGTTCATGACAAAGTATTTTCACTCTTTTTATTGTTTACTTGCATTTTATTTTGCTTCTCTCTCTCTCTCTTTTTTTTCAGGTTTGATTTGATTTTTCTTGTGTGGCAAGATAATTGTATAAATATATATGCATATATTGGATTTAACATATATTTCTGTTTAACATATATTAGACTACTTGCCATCTAGGGGAGGGGGTGAGGGAAAGGGGGGGAAATTGGAACACAAGGTTTTTCAAGGGCTAATATTGAAGAATTGTCTATGCATATGTTTTGAAAAATAAAAAGCTTTAATAAAGAAAAAACATAGAAATCACAAATAATTTTATTATAGAAAATGACAATAAGACAATATACTAAAACTTATAACATGCAGTAAAAGCAGTAATTCGAGGGAATTTTATGTTGTATCAATAAAATAGAGGAAGAACAGGCCAATAAATTGGGTATGTAATTTTAAAAGCTCAAAAAAGAACAAATTAAAAAATTCTAATTAAACCACAAATCAGAAATCCTAAAGGTAAGATTAATAAAATTGAATGTAAGAAAGCCATTGAATTAGTATATAAAACTAAGAGTTGGCTTTGTGGGGAAAAAAAAACCCAATAAAAAGATAAATCATGGGAGAATGAAGACAACTAAATCACTAGTATCAAAAATAAAAAAATGAATGTCACATGAAATCAGAGCAATTATTAGGAGTTATTTTCCACAATTTGATGGGTGTAAGACTTTTAATTTGCATTTCTCTATCAGTGATTTGGAGTATTTTTTACTGTTTTTTACTGTTTTTTTTTGTTTTTTTTTTTTGCTGAGGCAATTGGGGTTAAGTGACTTGCCCAAGGTCACAAAACTAGGACGGTTAAGTATCTGAGGTCAAATTTGAACTCAGGTCTTCCTGACTCCCGGGCTGGTGCTCATCTACTGCACCACCTAGCTGCCCCTTTAGTGGTTTTTGATATACTGGATTTATTCCTTTGAAGACTGTTCAAATTGTTGGACCAAGTGATCAAAGAACAGACTATTTGAGAATAGTTCTTGTTCTTTAGTCACGTAGGTGGCAAAATGAATAGAGTCCCAAACCTAGAGTCACAAAGGCTCTTCTGAATTCACTAGTTATTTACAGTGTTATTCTGATCAAGTCAGATAAGGAAATAACAAAGTACTTAAGTATCTTTTCCAAGAAAACTTCAAATTTGGTAACAAAGTGTCTGAAGGCTTGAACAACACCTTATTCTTATAAATTTGCATTATTTTCCAATATATCTTTATCAGTGAAGTTTGTTACAAAAATTTTTTTCTGCATTAACTGTTTTTCTTCTTATTTTAACCACATTGGTTTTGTTTGTACAATTTTTTTTTTCAATTTTATATAACCGAAATTATTTATTTTGTTTCTTATCATCCTCTCTATCCTGCAAGAGGTCTTTCTCTAGCCATAGTTGTAACCCTGCTCCTCTAATTTGACACACACATACACACACACGTAGCCACTAGAATATTTTTATAGTATATGGTATGAGGTGCTGATCTAAGCCTAATTGCTTTCAGACTACTTTCCCATTTTCCCCACAGTTTGTCATATCACCCCAGTCCTTACTCTAGTAATTGATATTCTTTGGTTTATGGAACACAATGTTACTGAATTCTGTTGTTTCTGGATCTTATATACTGGATCTGTTCCACTGGTCAACTTTTCTATTTTTCAACCAATGTTAAATGAGTTAAGATAGTCATTGCTTTCTATATTATTTAGGATCTAGTACTGCTAGGCCCCCCTTCTATCTTCCTTCTCCCTTACACATTAAAACCTCATCATGTGTGACTATATGAACTGAGGTGGAAAGGGAAACTCCCTTACAAATATATTCTCCTCTTGAATTTAGATCAGATTACTTAGGGACACTTGAATTGTTTTATTTGAAAACTTATTTCAATATAATCACTTTTCTTTATAATTATATGTATTTGATTTTAAAAACATTTTGAAAAAAAGTCTATAGGTTTCATCAAATTACCAAAAGCCCATAACACACACACAAAAAGGTTAAGAACTCCTGTTTTATATACTGTTTATTATATTTTTTAAAAAATTCATTTACTCCTACATTTGGGTTTGGGGGTTTGTTTGTTTGTTTTTACATAATGGTATTGTGTTTATGCATTTTTTGATGTAATCATGATTTTTGTTATTTTTGTTATGAGTATGGTCTGTCATTAATTTTCCTAATATTGAATTAACCTTACCCTTCTGAAATCCAAATTGGTCATAATATATAATCCTTTTAGTATGTTTTTGTAGCCTCTTTGTAAACATTTTATTTAGTGTTTTTATATCAGTATTCACTAGAGGCATTGGTCTGTAGATTTCTTTCTCTAGCATATCTCTCTGACTTATGTTTCTATTTCCATTTTTGTGAATAGTTTAAGTAAAATTAAAATTATTTTTTAAAGTTACTTGCAAATTCAACTAGTCCTGGATTTTTTCCTTGGAAGTTTATTTATGACTTTTTTCAAATTCTTTTTCTGAAATAGAATTAAACTATATGGTCTATTTATTGTTTTGATAATTTGGGAATATTTTACATTTTAAAAATATTTATCCATTCCATTCCTTTTCACTTTTGATCATGAAAATTATATAACAAGGCATGAAATTTCCTTTATTTTTTCTTCATTTGTTTTGAGTTCTCCTTTTTAATCTTTGAAATTGGCGATTTGATCTTCCTTTTTTAAATTATCAGGTTATCTATAAATATTCATGAGTATTAGAAATACAGAGTAACATGAGAAACTTTGATCAAATTCATGTGGAAAGAAGCAAGCAAAAGCAAGAAAATAATATACGCAATTACCACAGTAATTTAAGTAAAATAACATGAAAAGCACCCAAATTGATTAATTGTGATGACCAATTTTGGTTTATTAGAATAAATGATGAAACATACCTCCCATCTCTGGTTAGAGAGGTAAAGGACTGGGTATAAAACATTGCATTTACATTTAGTTGGCCAGTTTTTCTTAAATATATTTTTGTGTTAGAAGGAGGGTTCAATGCATGGATATGAAGAGAAAGCATAAATTATACTGAGAGAAATTAAAGGCTTCAGTAAATTTTTAATGAAAAAAAAATGACAGTTATGTCAATTACCAAAAAGAGTTGCCTCTATTACAACTCATGCAGGAATCAGCACCACCCAGACTTTAATGTGAAAACTTCACCCTGAGAGAACAATCTTTATGATCACATTATCATTCCCTGCCAAGTCACTATGATATAGCAAAGTCACTTTAAATTCATTTGTCATCACGTACTAAGTGCTGCAAACTCAGGCTATCTTTTTTTTTTTCCAATCTCTTATCCCCTTGAAGAGAGAGAGAGAAGGAGGGAGGGAGGGAGGAAGGAAAGAAGGGAAGGAAAAAAGGGAAAGAGGGAGAGAAAGGGAGAGGGAACTCTAATGTCCTCAAACTTATTTCCAAGCATTTTTTTCTAATTTTATCCCCAAAAGAGCCTATTATAGCAACCAATGGACTTTTCTTAATATGCATTGTGCATATAATTGATATAATTCCCTCTTTCAAGGACACCATCATTTTTCTGGTCATACAGATTCACAAACCTCAGTGTCATCCTCATAGTTCCTCCCCCACTTTGACTTTACATATCAATCATTTGTCAAATCTTCTCATTCCTATTTCTACATCTCTTATATCTATCTTTGTTTCCTGTAGTTTTCTCTATACCATCCCAACTCAGACCCTTATCAACTGAATTGCAATATCATCTTAATTGGTCATCTTACTTCAAGTTTCTCCTTTCTCCAAGCCATCCTCTGCCCAGCTTGATGTTTTCAATCTTATACATAACTTCCCTTCTCCCATCATACAGTTTGGTGAGACTGGCCTTCCTGATATTGCTCAAAATTGGTAGGTACACCATCTCCTGATATGTCTTAGCACTTACCTGGCACACATTTTCACCTCATCTCAACTTGTTAGAATTTTTTTATTTCTTTCAAAACTCTGCTCATTGTGACTTGCCCAGAGTCACACAGCTAGGAAGTGTTAAGTGTCTGAGACTAGATTTGAACTCAGGTCTTCCTGACTTCAGGGCTGGTGCCTGAAGTCACCACTGCACCATCTAGCTGCCCCATTACACTTTCTTTATGAAACTTGTAAATCATATACCAACTTTGAATCCATATTTATTGTCAACTATACTTATTTGGGGGAATGAAGAGGTAGCTATACTTTGCTCTTCTTTCTTAGAGTTCACAGGAGGTAAGGCACTAGCTAGCTCAGTCGGTATCTCTTAATCCCAGAGTCCATGCCCCACATTTGGCGCCACTTGCCAGGTTCTACACCTGCAGCAGCTGGGCCTTACCTCCTCCCTGGTCTTTGGTGCCCAGCTGACACAACCAGCTTGTTCAACAAAGGGAGTCACAAGCCAGGAGAGATGAGATTAGTAGGTACTTTATTAAGATGTGCTCAAGCAAGTGCTCACATCTCTCTCCTGCTCTCTGTCTGTCTCCCTCCCTCCCTAACTACCAGGATGTCGAAAAGCCTTCGCCCACAAGCTGAGGTAAGCAAAATATAACTTGTGTATCCTATAGAGGAAGTTCTTGTCTGGAAACGGAGCCGCTTATCGGAACAACTGACACATGGAACACAAGGAACTTTTTGCCCTCGAGGCCATGTTATCAGTCTCACAGTGTTTGTTCCTTGTGACCCTCAGTTTGCTCCGGGTCTCATGTGTTTCCAGGGGATCTTCACAGTTAGCCCCTAACATCCCTCTGAGTTCCAGGATCCTTATGCATGAACCCCAAAAGACAACGGAGCTTTTGGTTCCCTAATGAAGTATTAGCACTCAGGGCAATGAAACCCCATACAATAATGTCTCTAACCAAGAAGTAGGGGAAGGCTCCTGCTATCTCCCAATTTGGCTCAGTCTCTATGTGGCAAGAGATTCTTAATTTCTGGGTCATGGATTTCAGCTGCAGGCTGGGTGATTTCTCCTTTTTCAACTATCAATTCAAAATCTATCCTTGGAAACTAGGATTCAAAGAGACTTCTGGTCAACAATCTATTTCAGGACTAGGCATTCATAGGAAAATGTTAATATAATCCTTCCTATGTGAAAGGCATTGGGTTGAGCATTTTACTCTTGATGAGGTCTGTTGGGTGTGGTTAGCAGAAGAACAGATGAAAATTAATCCCTGAGACAGGCAGGGAGAGCCTTCTCCATGAAAAGGCTCTGATAGAGATCAATTTAGCTCTGTGGTTCCACACTCTGGGAAGGTCATCCAGTAAGAAATCCAAGTTATGTCACACCCTGAGACCCATGCTCTGTAGGGATCTCAAGCAGTGTCACCTTGCCAAGCCTTGCAAAAATCTTAGTCATGTCCCTGAAGCTAAATTTTCCCTAAAAATCTACTTATGAGCCATCCCATGGCTCCTGCCCTCCTTTGGATCAATCGTCCAAACACTCTGCCTAGTGGTGTCTTTCTCCTTACTCTTTCCTCATGCTAGGTGGTGTCTGAGAATATACTTGAATTCAGATCTTTCTCTCTTCAGGGCCAGAATATCCACCACACAACCTAGTTACACAAAAAGAAGGGACACCAGATTTAACTACTCCAGGAATATCAGTGAAACATGAAATTCCCCTGCAAAAATTTGTGTTGTTGAGGCCTGCCTAGAGCAGTCTAAGCCCTAGATGTCAAACCTACGTTTTCTTGGTTTTGCTGAAATTTTTTGAACAAGGGAGTGATAAAGTCAGACTTGAGCTTTAGGAATATCAATTTAGCAGTTGTGTGGAAGATATGTGGGGAAGAAGAAATACTAGATTGAGGAAGACCAATTAGGAGTCTATTGCAGTGCATAAAGCTAGAACTAGAAAAGATTGCAACTCTTTTTTTTTTTTTTTTTTGCTTCTTTTGATTTGCTTATAAATATCACTTTGTTTAGATCATGAACCCATTTCAACCTTATCTTGGTATTCGGTGTGAAGTATGGGTCAATGCCTAGTTTCTGCCATATTAATTTCCCATTTTCACAGGAGTTTTTGTGAGTTCTTATCCCAAAATCTGGAGTCTTTGGATTTGTCAAACACTAGATTACTATAGTCATTGACTATTTTGTTCTATAAACCTAACCTATTCCACTGATTGACTACTTTAGTTCTTAGCTAGCACCAAATGGTTTTGATGACTGTTGCTTTATAATATAGTTTTAGGTCTGGCACAGCTAGGCCACCTTCATTTGCATTTTTTTTCATTAATTCCCCTGAAATTCTTGACCTTTTTTTCTTCCAGATGAATTTTGTTGTTATTTTTTCTAGATCTGTAAAATAATTTCTTGGGACTTTGACTGGTATGGCATTAAATAAATAGATTATTTTAGGTAGTATTGTCATTTTTATTTTATTCACTTGGCTTACTCATGAGCATTTGATATTTTTCCAATTGATTAGATCTGATTTTATTTGTGTGGAAAGTGTTTTGTAGTTATGTTCATATAGTTTCCTGACTTTGCCTTGGCAGATAGACTCCTCAATATTTTATATTATTGATAGTTATTTTAAATAGAATCTTTCTTTATATTTCTTGCTGCTGGCCTTTGTTGGTAACATAAAAATGCTGATGATTTATATGGATTTATTTTGTATCCTGAAACTTTGCTAAAGTTGTGAATTGTTTCTAGTAGTTTTTTAGTTGATTCCCTAGGATTGTCTACCATCAAATCATCTGCAAAGAATGATAATTTGGTTTCCTCATTACCTACTCTAATTCCTTTAATCTATTTTTTTTTGCAGTCATTAACCAGAGCTTAGAGGGGAGAAATTCCCTAACAACTCACAATAGTAGAAGGGCTTGTGGCTGAAGGGATATGGGAATTATTTACAAGACAAACATCATCAGGTAAATTCATTTCTCCATATATTTTAAATTTGCAGTTACAAAAATATCAGCACTCATTCCATTCATGTCTTTCTACTTAGGCTTTTAATGCTGTTTATCAATTTTCTCACTTTTCTCACCAAGACAGTATCCATAGTGAATATTTACAGACTAACTTTAATAATACACACAATTAATAAAACTATATTAAAATATTGTCCCTCTAAGAGACGATTTGTCCTAAATCAAATCCCACCTGTTAGACCATGAGCAAATCATTTATATAAACCAGCTGACCTGGGATGTGCGGTTAAAACAGACACTCATTCCCTTTTAGTCCTAAGAGTGATTTGGCTCATCCTAATCTTTGCGCCAAAAGACAACTGGAGTCTCACCTGGGATTTTCGAAAAAGATGCAAATAATTTGAGTGGCCACCTTAAGAAGGAACTGGGACTGCATTGGAGCAGTCGATATTCCGCTCCCTTCCCTCTCCTCCACCCCGGCAAATCACAGATAGCCCCGCAGAAAATAGAGGGAGAAGACTGAGAAGGATTGATTCAAAACTGCCTTTCCGGAAATTAGGAGGAATTAGAAATAATTTAGGATAAGGCTGGTCAGCGACACTCACTGGTTCACATTTATTTAACATTCTTTAAGTCTCTTTCCCTTAAGTATGAAGTACAAATATGAAATGCAACTAAAATGTCTATTACCTTCAGTTATTTAAACACAAGTTAGCTTCACCTAGTTCCAGTGGAGCTAAGGTTTGAAAGAGAATTGAAGGTTTCTGGTTTTGTTTTTCCAGCTAGTAACTTCACCCCGAGGCTTCTGTGGATTGGGATCGTTTGCACATTTTTTATCTAAGGAATTGGTGGAAGCGGCAAGAGAGCATACGGTTCCTAGATGCCCAAAAGATCCTCCCACCTTCTGCTCCGGGATTAAGTTTATTTCCTCCCTGAAAGGTCTAGCCTTTCCTCTATTTGAAAAACAAAGCTCGGAGGAAGAGGCGCAGCCAGGGGGATTTTGGGAATCGTAGTTTTAAATGATCTGGCTTCACAATCTGTGGTTTGACCGCCTCGGATACCTGTGGACTCCTCTTGCCAGGTCAGAAAGTGTATTCGGATGTAGGAGGGTGTGACCTCGGAAGAGTGACGTTTATAGTCTTAAACCTTCCACTTTGCCTATCTTTTGGGAGTGGTGGGGAATGGGGGGTCCTCATTTAATCTCTCCTTCTGCTGCAGGAGACTGCGTGCTCCTAGACCGGCCCCTATATTTGGGGCTTGGACTGAGTACAGCGAGAGGCACTGGACTGGAGGGGATAGCACCGCGCTCCCCAGAAAAGCTAGAATTGTTCGACTCTGCACTGGAGGTGGGTGAGTCCGCTGCTTGGGAGGCACCCGGTATTGGAGGTATTCCTGGCCCTTATCTTCTGGCCACTCCCTTGCTGTGCCCTACTGCAATTTTGACTGGGGTAGGAAACCATAGAAGGGGTTCCTCATGGGAACCCGACCTTTTCTTTTTTAGTACAATTTGGTCTCAACCTAAATCCCTCCTTTTGTAACCAGAAAGGGGGGAAAGACCCTTCCCCACCCACTCTCATTTTCCAGTCTATTATAGTTTATCAATTACTGCTTTTGTTTCGTTTTCCAGGTAATTATGCATACATATTTCCTGGTATCCTCTAAGTCTATACTTTTTGGTTCCAAGGACATGGAGGCAATATTTTTTTTTTCTTCGTCTTCGACTGAGTGTTTCAGTGTGTGTGTCTTTGTGGGTTTTATTTGCAGTATTTAAATAAATCGAGTTGGGCCCCTAAGCTTTGCTGCCTCTCTCATCTTGTATAGATTCCGAGTCTTTTGTATAGTTTCTGTGGGATATTGAGATTGAACTGTATTAAATTGTGACTGCTTAAGCCCCTCCTTTTGAACCTTTCATCTAAATCTGGACCGAAATCTTTGCAGGTTAGTCCTCTTTTTAAGCCTCAGAGTGAAGGTACTACTTGGAAGAAAACTTTTTTTTTTGTCTCTCAGTTCTAAATTCCCCTGGAAAAAACCTACAATCATAACATATACAACAAGGCAAACTAATATAAATTTGTCTCCTTTTCAGGTTAAGGAAACAGGTTCAGAAATATAAAGTGATTGGCCTATGGTCTCACAGTTAGAGTTTACAATTTGGATTATCTCACTCACTCCAACATATTTCTTAGCTATTTTAGAAGTGATGAATAGAGAACAGTTTCTTCTTGGAGAGAAGTCCACTGTAAGAGGAGGCACACTTAATGGAGTTTGTCTCTAGTTTCTGGAGGTGTTCAACTTTTCTAGCTCTGAGAGTGGACTTGAAGGGAAAAACAGGTTCAGATGTGGCTGTTATGTAGTTTGAGATGTTCTACCTGAGGCCATTAAAAAAGTGATTTCGATACAGTCAAATTGCAGAAAGTATCCTGGAGGTGTTAGTTTCTATCTAATTTGTGGGTAACAGGACTTATCTCACCTCCGGAGCTTCCATGCGCTTTCCGCCAGAGTTAGTCACAAGAAGAGTCAAGCCAGAGGAATGTAGATCATGGTGGTTCTTTATTCAGCCCCCATTGCCTCCATGGTGTTTTGTCTTTGTGGCGCCTTCCTTTTCCCTTATCACCAAGGCTTATATCTTCTCTCCTCTCCTAGCCTCGCCTCCTAGGCCTTGCCCCTTGCTTAGGCCCTCCTCCTTGTCTTGCCTCTCCTCTTCTCTTGACCCCTCCTCCTTTCCTTCCCCCACTCTGAGGTCAAGCTCTTTGTCCATACGCCCACACCCATCATCAGCAATAAGCTTTTAAGGTGTGGTTCTAGAGACCACTACCAGACGGCCAGTCATAACGAAATCATTAATAGCAGTCTCTGGCAGGCCTCGGGGTCTCCAGGGAATGAAACCACACCCTTTGATCCTCAATTCAAGGACAAGCTTCTTCCCCAAAATCTTTGGCCCTAACATATCCCCATTTCTTTTAGGGGTCCTCCAGCATGGAGGTATTGACTCTAGAAGGAGTATTTGATCCAAATGCTTGAGAAAAATAATACCAGAGTGCAAGTAGGAGGTAGAAAGGTATCACTGTCAGGTATGAACAGTAAATCTTAGATCTGGATCTAGAAGAGACTTTTCTGATCATTCAGTCCAAACAGTATATTTCATAGATGAGCAAGCTGTGGTCCAGAGAATTAATCGTCCAACACTTAAGATTTGAACCTAGGTCCACTGACTTCAAATTCAGTGCAGTAAAACTCTTTTTGAACCTGAGCCCCCATATAACATCTTATGGCCCCGTTCTCCTTTTTCCCATTACTAAAGTATTTTCTTTTAAACATTTTTTTTTTCTTTTTTGCTGAGGCAATTGGGGTTAAGTGACTTGCCCAGGGTCACACAGCTAGGGAATGTTAAGTGTCTGAGACCTCATTTGAACTCAGGTCTTCCTGAGTTCAGGGCTGGTGCTCTCTCCACCGAGCCACCTAGCTGCCCCTAAAGTAATTTCTATTAAATGTTCCTACAAAGGTTCCTACATCCTACAATAGGAGGATGACGTGAAGCCCAATTTTTTTTACATTTTCAGAACTTTCAAAGTGCTTTTTCCTCTTCCCAAGTTTATAGCAATTCACTCTTTTAAGCATTTGGTTGAAACTTGGATTGTGAGTCATTAAATTATTTTTTTTTCTGTACCACTTAATATTTCTCATGTTTTTCCCTCTTGGATTTTGTGATTTTTTTATAAGAGCCTTACGGGCATTGGATAGGGCAAGTACTTGCTACTCTAACATCAACTTGACAAAGGATTGTGACAAGATCCTGATGTTCTCAAAAATTGTTACTTGACTAAGGTGAAGTAAGTATAGTGCTCAGTGATGAAGCCAGAAGAGGGTCCACATCTCTTTTGTATTCTTTCCACTAGGTCATATTATCATTTTTATCTAAATAGTTTTATTGGAGAAAGAGAATTCCCTCATAAACTGAGGCAAAAAGGGGATGTAAGTATTTTCTTAATATTTAAATTACGAGCACAGAAACAGTGAGTTACTCCAGATTTTATAGTGCATTGAGATTAGAGATCTGAATTCATTCTTACCTGACCCCTAGGTCAGACTTTTACTCTGAGCACATCAGGAGTTGGAGGCTTTGTTTTAATATCTGAATTTTGTTGCTTTGATCCCAGAAGGAACTGCAACAATTTTTGGATACTTCTTCCCCCAAAGGAGATGAATGGCATTTAGAAAGATAAATTGGCTCATTCAGGGATAACTTAAAACTAAACCGCTGTCCTTGGTTTCCATTTTAGAGACCTTTAGCCTGAAATCTTGTGTAAAAGAATCTGGATCCCAGGTATCAATGTTTATTATAGTCCTCTGGGAAGAAGAGAAGCTCCAAGTTTCTTTTTGACTTACTGTTCCCTAAAGTGATATGTGTGGGCTTTTTAACCTAGCATTTTGGGAGCTTTAAGGCAAAGGTAATCTACTTTAATGGTTCCTTTTTCCTTCCCAAGAGGATGAAATGGTTTTTTTGTTCCTAATATGTCTTACCTAGATTAGAGTTTCTTTCCCCCTCCAGAGATACTATTAACTCTTTCCTGTTATACTAAGGTAGAGACACAAAGCAGTTTGGGCACTCTATGATAGGGTATTTGGTTCAGCTTTATTCACCACTTGACGTATTGTTTATTAAGGAAGTTGGGAAATATTACCTCTCTGGGCTTTTCTTTGAGTACTTACATTTGAACATGGGCGTTGGCATCTTTTTTGGATGACTGGGGATTTGGAGAAGAAGGAATTGAGAGAGGATATAGAATTCATTTCAGCAAACATTTATTAGATGCCTATTATTTGATAAAGTTTAATGGGATAAGTGTTCAATGATCTCAAATTCTACTTGGGAAGTCAGAAAAGGAAACAACTGTACACAAATAAATAAATAACAAAATACAAAAAACAAAGTAATTTCAAAAGGAAAGGAGAGTTAACAACTTTAAGGGGTTGGGAGAAGGAGTTAGGCAAGACCTTCTGTAAATGATGGCACAAGCTTTATTTGGGAAAGCCAAATGGTGCAAAGAACCTGGTCTTAGAGTTAGGGAGCCCTGAATTCAAATCCTGCTTCACATTTAATAACAATAGGACCATATAAGTCAGTAAACTCTTTAGCCCCAGTTTCCTTATCTGTAAAGTAAGATATAATAATAGCACCTACTATACTGGATTGTTGTGAGAATCAAATGATATATGTAAAATGCATTGCAAATTTTAAAGCTTTATATAAATTCTAGCATTTTTTTCCTTTAAAAATGACTTTGAAGGGGAAGCTAGGTGACGAAGTGGATAGAGCACCAGTCCTGAAGTCAGGAGGACCTGAGTTCAAATCTGGTCTCAGACAATTCCTAGCAATGTGACCCTGGGCAAGTCACTTAACCCCAATTGCCTCAGCAAAAAGCAAAAAAAAAAAAA
>JAJPUD010005469.1:114489-130796 GCA_023553655.1 Myrmecobius fasciatus
TATCTTCATCGCTGAACAATAGGAACTGGTTTGAATCACATCATTGTTGAAGAGAACCATGTCCATCAAAATTGATCATCATATAGTCTAGTTGCTGTGTATAATGTTCTCCTGTTTCTGCTGATTTCACTCAGCATCAGTTCATGCAAGTCTCTCCAGGCTTCTCTGAAATCCTCCTGTTGGTTGTTTCTTACAGAACAATAATATTCCATAACATTCATATACCATAATTTATTCAGCCATTCTCCAATTGATGGGCATCCATTCAATTTCCAGTTTCTTGCCACTACAAAAAGGGCTGCCACAAACATTTTTGCACATGTGGGTCCCTTTCCCTCCTTTAAAATCTCTTTGGGATATAAGCCCAATAGAAACACTGCTGGGTCAAAGGGTATGCACAGTTTGATAACTTTTTGAGCATAGTTCCAAATTGCTCTCCAGAATGGTTGGATCTGTTCACAGTTCCACCAACAATGTATCAGTGTCCCAGTTTTCCCACATCCCCTCCAATAGTTATCATTATCATTTCCTGTCATTTTAGCCAATCTGACAGGTGTGTAGTGGTATCTCAGAGTTGTCTTAATTTTCATTTCTCTGATCAATAGTGACTTGGAGCACCTTTTCATGTGACCAGAAATAGTTTCAATTTCTTTGTCTGAAAATTGTCTGTTCATATCTTTTGAACATTTATCCATTGGAGAATGGCTTGAATTCTTATATATTTGAGTCAATTCTCTATATGTTTTAGAAATGAGGCCTTTATCAGAACTTTTGGATGTAAAAACATTTTCCCAGTTTACTGCTACCCTTCTAATCTTGTCTGCATTAATTTTGTTTGTACAAAAACTTTTTAACTTGATATAGTCAAACTTATCTATTTTATGATTAATGATGACCTCTAGTTCTTCTTTGGTCACAAATTCCTTCCCCCTCCACAGGTCTGAACAATCCTACATTGTTCTAATTTGTTTATAATATCATTCTTTATGCCTAGATCATGAATCCATTTTGACCTTATCTTGGTATATGGTGTTAGGTGTGGGTCAATGCCTAATTTCTTCCATATTAGTTTCCAATTATCCCAGCAGTTTTTGTCAAATAGTGAGTTTTTATCCCCAAAACTGGGGTCTTTGGTTTTATCAAACACTAGATTACTATTGTCATTGAGTATTTTGTCCTGTGAACCTAACCTATTCCACTGATCCACTACTCTATTTCTTATCCAGTACCAAATGGTTTTGGTGACCACTGCTTCATAATATAGTTTTAGATCTGGTGCAGCTAGGCTAGCCTCATTTGCATTTTTTTTCATTAATTCCCTTGAAATTCTTGACCTTTTGTTTTTCCAGATGAATTTTGTTGTTATTTTTTCTAGGTCAGTTAAATAATCTGTTGGGAGTTTGATTGGTATAGCACTAAATAGATAGATTAGTTTAGGTAGTATTGCCATCTTTATGATATTCATTCGACCTATCCAAGAGCACTTGATGTTTTTCCAATTGTTTAGATCTGACTTTATTTGTGTGGAGAGTGTTTTGTAGTTTTGCTCATATAGATCCTGACTTTCCCTTGGCAGATATATTCCCAAATATTTTATACTATCGATAGTTATTTTGAATGGAATTTCTCTTTGTATATTTTGTTGGTGATGTATAAAAATTCTGATGATTTATATGGATTTATTTTGTATCCTGAAACTTTGCTAAATTGGTGGATTAATTCTAATAGTATTTTAGTTGATTCTCTAGGGTTCTCTAAGTAGACCATCATATCATCTGCAAAGAGTGATAATTTGGTTTCCTCATGACCTACTCTAATTCCTTTAATCTCTTTTTTTTTGTCTTATTGCCAAGGCTAGCATTTCTAATACAATCAATGGTGATAGTGGGCAACCTTGTTTCACCCCTGATCTTATTGGGAATGGTTCCAGTTTATCACCATTACATATGATGCTAGCTGATGGTTTTAAATAGATGCTACCGACTATTTTAAGGAAAAGTCCATTAATTCCTATACTCTCTAATGTTTTTAATAGGAATGGATGTTGGATTTTATCAAATGCTTTTTCTGCATCTATTGAGATTATCATATGGTTTTTGTTAATTTTGGTTATTAATATAGTCAATTATGTTAATAGTTTTCCTAATATTGAACCATCCCTGCATTCCTGGTATAAATCCTACTTGGTCATGGTGTATTATTCTGGGAATGATTTTCTGTAATCTCTTTGCTAATATTTTATTTAAGATTTTTGCATCAATATTCATTAAGGAGATTGGTCTATAATTTTCTTTCTCTGTTTTTGTTTTACCTGGTTTAGGTATCAGTACCATGTCTGTATCATAAAAGGAATTTGGTAGGAGTCCTTCATTCCCTATATTTTTGAATAGTTTATATAATATTGGAGTTAATTGTTCTTTAAATGTTTGGTAGAATTCACATGTAAATCCATCTTGTCCTGGGGATTTTTTCTTAGGGAGTTGATTAATGACTTGTTCTATTTCTTTTTCTAAAATGGACTATTTAAGTAATTTATTTCCTCTTCTGTTAATCTGGGCAATCTATATTTTTGTAGATATTCCTCCATTTCACTTAGGTTATCAAATTTATTGGCATACAGTTGGGCAAAGTAACTCCTGATTAGTGCTCTAATTTCCTCTTCATTGGTGGAAAGTTCTCCCTTTTCATTTTGAGACTAACAATTTGATTTTCCTCTTTCCTTTTTCTAATTAAATTAACTAGAGGTTTATCTATTTTGTTGGTTTTTTCATAAAACCAACTTTTAGTTTTATTTATTAATTCAATAGTTTTTCTTTTTACTTTCAATTTTACTAATCTCTCCTTTTATTTTTAGGATTTCAAGTTTGGTATTTGATTGGGGGTTTTTAATTTGTTCTTTCTCTAGCTTTTTTAGTTGCAAGCCCAATTCATTGATTTTCTCTTTCTCTATTTTATGCAAATAAGCATCTAGAGATATAAAATTTCCCCTTATTACCGCTTTGGCTGTTTCCCACAAATTTTGGTATGTTGTCTCATTATTGTCATTCTCTTGGATGAAATTAGTAATTGTGTCTGTAATTTGCTGTTTCACCCATTCATTCTTTAGGATAAAATTATTTAGTTTCCAATTGGCTTTTGGTCTATTTTTTCCTGGCCTTATATTGCATGTGATTTTTATTCCGTCATGATCTGAAAAAAATACATTTATTATTTCTGCCTTCCTGCATTTGATTTTGAGGTTTTTGTGTCCTAACATATGGTCAATTTTTGTATAAGTTCCATGGACTGCTGAGAAAAAAGTAAACTCCTTTCTGTCTCCATTTAATTTCCTCCAAAGATCTATCATACCTAACTTTTCTAACATTTTGTTTACCTCCTTAACTTCTTTCTTATTTATTTTGTGGTTTGATTTATCAAGTTCTGAGAGAGGGAGGTTGAGATCCCCCACTATTATAGTTTTGCTGTCTATTTCTTCTTGCATCTCTCTAAACTTTTCCTCTAGGAATTTCCATGCTATACCACTTGGTGCATATATGTTTAGTATTGATATTGCTTCATCATCTATGGTACCCTTTAGGAAGATTTAATTTCCTTCTTTGTCTCTTTTAATTAAGTCTATCTTTGCTTTTACTTGGTCTGAGATCAGGATTTCTACCCCTGCTTTTTTTTGTTCACCTGAAGCAAAATAGATTCTGCTCCAGCCTTTTACCTTCACCCTGTATGTATCTCTGTTTTAGATGTGTTTCTTGTATACAACATATTGTTGGATTCTGGTTTTTAATCCAGTCTGCTATCTGCTTCTGCTTTAAGGGAGAGTTCATTCCATTCACATTCACAGTTAAAATAACTAATTCTGTATTTCCTGCCATCTTATTTACCCTAGCTTATGCTTTTCTCTTTCTTATCCCCTTTCCCTCCTCCCTACTATTTTGCTTTTGATAACCACTTCCCTCAAACAATCCTTCCCCTTTAGAGCCCCACCCACCCCTTTTTCCCCCCTTTCCCTCCTGTTTCCTTATAAGTACTTCTATTATTCCCTCTGAGCCAAATCTGATGAGATGGAGATTAACCAAATTCTCATTCCCCTCCCTTTTTTCCCCTCAATCATTATAGATTTTCTTTGCCTCTACATGTGATGCAATCTCCCTTATTCTACCTCCCCTTCCTCCTCCTCCAGTGTTATCCCTTTTCCACCTCCAACCTCTTTTTCAGTCTATCACATCATAATAATCATAAAATCACAATAATCACACTACAGCAATCACAGAATCACAGCAATCACATCACAATCATAATGCAATAATAGATTCACAGAATCAACCCTCATTCTATAAGTATCTATAACATAAATATAGTTCTCAAGAGTTATTTTTTTCTTGTTACCTTTTTATGTTTCTCATTTGTACTGTGTTTGTAGATCAAATTTTTTGTTCAGTTCTGGTCTTTTCAGTAGAAATAGGTGAAATTCTTCTATATCATTGAATGACCATCTTCTTCCCTGGAAGATATGCTCATTCTAGCTGGGTAACTTATTCTTGGCTGTAATCCAAGTTCCTTTGCCCTTCAGAATATCTGATTCCAGGCCCTTTGATCCTTCAAAGTAGAAGCTGCTAGGTCCTGTGTGATCCTAATTGTGGCTCCCCGATATTTAAATTGTTTCTTTCTGGCTTCTTGTAACATCTTTTCCTTGGTATGATAGTTGTGGAATTTAGCCATGATATTTCTGAGGGACTTAGTTTTTGGGTTTCTTTCAGGAGGTGATCGGTAGATTGTTTCAAGGAGTATTTTGCTTTCTGGGTCTAAAATATCAGGGCAGTTTTCTTTTATGATTTCCTGGAAGATAGTGTCTAGGTTCTTTTTTTCATCATGGCTTTCAGGAAGCCCTATAATCCTTAGATTTTCTCTCCTAGATCTATTTTCCAGGTCAGTTGTTTTTCCTAAGAGATATTTCATGTTTTTCTCTATCTTTTCATTTTTTTTGTTTTTGTTTGACTGATTCTTGATGTCTTGATGAGTCATTCATTTCCAATTGTTTGATTCTAATTTTTAATGTCGTATTTTCTTCAGTTACTGTTTTTAGTTCCTTTTGCAATTGACCAATTACATTTTTTTGTTCATTGCATTCTTTTTCCATTTTTTCTATTTTATTTTCCAGTGATCTCATTTCGTTTCCCCATGTTTCTTCTAACTCTCTTTTAAGATTTTTTATGCAATCTTCAAAGAAAGCCTTGTGACATGGAGACCAGTTTATGTCTCTCTTTGGGGCTTTTTCTGGAGTTGCTTTACCTTTAGGGGCCTCAGGATTTAAGGTCTGTTCTTCCCTCTCTCCATGAAAGTTGTCTATGGTGAGAGCTCTTTTTGGTTTTTTATTCATTTTTTTTAAAGGTGTGAGGTCTGTTTAGGGCAAAGGTGGGACAGCTGCTTTAATTTTCCCTGGGGCAGTTCTGCTGATTGAGTTATTTCAGCAACTGGGCAGTTCTGCTGATGGAATTATTTCTGGTGCTGATCAGTCTTGCTGATTGATCGCCCTAGGGTGCTGTATAATGGCAGCTAGGTCAGATGTTCATCAGGGGTTCAGTGGTTCACAGTCTACCCCCCACAAAAGGCAGACCCTCCAAACCATCTGCCTACAATCAGGATAGATTGGCCCAAGAGGCCCCCAGAAGACTCCCAGGTGTGTGAAAAACACAATGCTCCCTGTCCTTCTCCGACTCCTGCTCCAGCTCCCTGCCCCGGTCTCCCTGTGCTGCAGTCTGGGTTCAGCAGACCACCCCCCTGCCCAATTAAAACAGACCTGTTTTGAGGTTCTTCCAGAGTATCTTCTTCTAGAATCGTGTTGTCCTCCAGATATTGTGGATTTTTTTGCTTCAAAATCAGTCTAGAGGCTTCATATGTTGTTGGTTTGAGGGAAGGTTAGAGGACGTTACAGAGACTCCTGTCTGTTCTCCGCCACCATGGCTCCACCCCCGGAAGGAAGTCTTTATGAATAATATTAAGAGAAAAATCAGAACAAAAGGGGAAAAAAAACAGGAGAGAAAAAAAAAACAGAAAAAAGAAATGAACATAGCATGTGTTGATTTACATTTGGTCTCCATAGTTCTCTTTTTGGATGCAGATGGTATTTTGTATCCAAAGTTTATTGGCATTCCTTCAATCACTGAAACATGGAAAGAACCAAGTCTTTCATAGCTGATAATCACACATGCTTGCTGTTACTGTGTACAATGTATTATTCCTTCTTCTGCTTGTTTTGCTCAGCATCAGTTCATGTAAATCTTTCTAGGTCTTTTTAAAATCAGCTTGTTGCAATAGTATTCCATTACCTTCCTATATCACAACTTATTTAGTCATTCCCCAATTGATGGGCATCTACTCATTTTCCAATTCTTTGCTACCACAAAAAGCACGTGGATCCTTTCTCTTCCTTTATAATTTCCTTGGAACACAGACCCCATTCACTGAATTCTTGATCTTTTCTTCATATCATTTTAATCTCACAATAAGGAAGATAGAGCACAGAAAATTATTGCAATATTATAAAAAACTGAAGTATCTTATTTTTTTTTAAAAAGTCACAGATTAGAACCAAAGTATTTGAACTAGAAATATACTATTAGACTTTCAGCAAGATAACAAAACAAAAACTAAAAAGCTAAATGTACTTCCCAAGTGCAGAAACAATTAACAAATTACAATTAACAATTAGCCAAAAGGGAAGGAAGAAAACAGGTTCAACATGATTAATAAATATTAAAGATTAAAAGAAAACAAGGATAGCTTTGTGACCCTGGGCAAGTCACTTAACCCCAATTGCCTAAGCAAAATAGCAAAAAAAAAAAAAAAGAAAGAAAAGAAAAGAAAAGAAAAGAAAACAAGGAAATGACATTTGAAAGAAAGCCATGAGGAGATGATCACTGTCAACAGTGGCCACAGAAAAGAAATTGAAATTTATGTGACATATCAAAATATACAAAAAGTGTTTTAATTAAATAAAAGCATGATCTTACTTCAAAAAGGAAGAAACAAGACAAAATAACAAAATTCAGCAGTTTAGAAATGTTTATGGAAAGAATAAATAAAATTATGGGTTCACTGAGGATAAAATGGAAGAAGCATCAGAATAACAAAACATTTTATAAAACTCTTGATAACTTTACAAGCAAGGATGACAATAATAGAGAAAAAACATAGAAAGATTACATAAAGATTTTAAGACAAAAAAAATGCAAAGTAAGAATATTTCAAGAAATTGCTCCAAGAAAAACTTCCAAAATTACTTAATATCAAGGAATAGATGTCAGTTGACTTTTAAAAACTCTGCTTTAAATCTATAATGCACAGAATACCAACGGGATTGAGCCCCAAATTCAAATTACCCAGACATACTTTCATCAAATTCCATGACTTTAGTGATAACAGGATGCTTTTATAAACAATTAAGCATAAGAGCATCTTAGATTTAAACATATCAATGTCAATTGTATTGGATTTTTAAAAATCTTAAGATTAAAGAATGACAGAGCTTTGGAATAGGATGAATCAAAAATCAAGAAAAAATAGGCTTTCCCCCCCAAAGACAAAAGATAGTTATTTTTTTTTTAACAATATAAGAATTTTATCAACTTGCACAGGCAAGACTACTCAAATGAGGGGATGGTAAGGAACATTTATTTTTTGAAAAATGTAATAAGTTAATAGAAATTTTTAGGAACTACATTTACTATTGTGTGTATGTTACATGTTGCACATGAGTATATGTACAAAAATTTGAATTAGTTGAACTCAGTTTAAAATAAGGTAATTTTCCTTGTTGACAAAGCAATTTGGTTATGTAATAGAAGAAAAAAAAATTAAACTATTAAAACTTTCAGTATACCTACACTGAATCCCTATATTGGTTTAAACCTTACCTCTACTATGTTATATAACTGGTCCAAATCACTTAAGTTATCTGGACCACAGTTTTCTTATCTGTAAAATGAGGAGATTGGGCTAGATAATTTTAAGGTCTTTCCATCTGTATATTTATGATCCTATGAATGTATTTTTAAAAATAATATTTTTCATATTGGGAATATATTTAACACAGAATAAAAAGGCATTTATTGATCTTAAATGAGAAGAAAGACCAAAATTTGTTGCTTTTCAGTTGATTCCAAAATATTTACAAGTTGCCATTAGGTGAGACAACACTAACTTCATAAAATATTAACAGAAAGAAACATGAAAATTAGTTCAGATTAAAGTTGCCATTAATAATGAAGAAAAAATAGTATTAAATAAGTTTATCCAATAGCAACTAAATCTCAAATGGAAGTTACTTAAATTGCAAAGAGATTTAGATTAAAAAAAAAAAGTAATAATAGCAAGAGATTCCTCTAACAGACTATGGCAAATGAAAAAAAAAATTTATTAAGAAGCCACATATTTGAAAAGAGTTTATTTTAAATTAGATTTGGTTCATAAATGGAAAAAAGTAAATGGTGGTGGAGAATGAGGATAGAAAGTAATAAAAATAGAAACAACCTACCCTAATGTATTGCAGTCAGTCATCAAATTAGTAATGAATTAATCACCTTCCTTCACTGCTCCATTTCAAAGCATTATCTTAATGAAGTAGCTTCCCATATGTGTTTGAGTTGAATAATCTTCTGTAGAGAACTAATTCATAGTGGTTAAAATGCCTGGACATTCTGTTAATAAAACTACTAATCTTAATTATGGTGGGGGGAGGTGGTAGAAAATGACAGCTGTTTTTAAAAATGTAATTATGACTTGAATGAAGGGCACTAACTATGAGGTTACTATATTTTATATCATAGTTATTTGTGTTACATCCTTTTAGGCTGAGAGAGCAAGATTTGTCTTAAACTTTGTCCAGTGTCTAGCATCTTGTTCTTCATACAAAAAATGTTTAATAAATAACTGAGTAGTGAAAAAAATAGGGAAGAAACAATGGAATTATTTTTTAAAATCAGCTATTTTCAAAAGGAACAATAAAATTAACAATTAACAACTTTATATTAAAGAGAGAGATCACAATAAAGAAAAAAATTTAAGTAGTAAATTATTGCATGACAACAAAACTAAGTTTGCCAACAAAACCAAAGAAGTGAATATTTTTTAATTAAATTTATTTTTTTCTAAAAAACAACAGAATAAGAAAAAAGAAAAACAGAAAAGGAATACAAAACAAAATAAAACAAAACAAAATAGAACATTATTGTGTGCCCAACAGAACATCAGGGAGGATTCGAAATATATAACAAATTACCAATTCAAGAAAGTATGTATATTGGTAGAAGAAATTATGTTCATAAGTATTCATCTTTTCTTTATTTCCTTGTAAATTGTTCTTTTTTTCTCTGCAGCATGCCTTTTTTACTTTATTCTTTATTTTTCCTCTTTTATCCGCCCACCCCCTAATCAGGCTATAGTTAAGAAAGGATATATTTATGTATACATATATAGCTGTATACATACACACACACACACCCTGCTCCCCCTCCCGCCCCCAAACACACATATCTTTCCTGTCCCTGCTAACTTTGGGTTTTAATTCTTCTCCTTCCTTAACTTGTCTTGCTATAACTTAATCTCCCTCACCCATGGATCCCTCTCTTGTCTTTTTCCCTCACTCTTTGCTCCCCCCCTTATTTCTTTATACATTTTGGAGGGTGATATATGTGCGTGTGTGTGTGTGTGTGTGTGTGTGTTGCCTAGTTAACACTTTCTCAATATGTAGGTTTTCAGTCTATGTCTAGTCATCCTCTTTATCTCATTTGTATAACAGTATCATACTATTTTTATGTTAACTGTACCCCAATCTTTTGAGCTACCCTATTGTTGATGTCAGTCTTAAACATGTTATACATTTCCCAAATAAAAAACAATGAGTTCCTTGAAATTGATCTTTGATATTGGTTTTTATATGTTAAATTTTATATCAAGTTCGGGGTTGGTTGAAAATCTTCAAGTTCATTAAATATCCATTTTTTCTCATTTATTATTATGTATAATTTTGCTTGATAGGATATTTTTGGCCACAGGCCTACTTCTTTTGATTGTTGGTAGATATGATTCCAGGATCTGCAATCTTTTATTGGGGCTGCTGATAGATCCTGCACAATTCTAATTGTAGCTCCAGCATATTTGAATTTTCTTTTTCTTATTTCTTGCAACATTTTCTCTTTGATCTAGGGGTTTTAAAATTTGACAATAACATTCCTATGTATTTTCCACAAAGGATCTCGTTGAGGTGGTGACCGGTAGATTTTTTCCTTTCTACTTTCCCCTTAGATTCTATCACTCCAGGACAATTTTCTTGGATTATTTCATGCATTATTGTATCTAGGTTCTTTTTTTGGTCACAACTTTCAGGCAGTCCAATTATTCTTATATTTTTTCTTGTTGATCTGTTTTCCAGCTTTGTTGTTATAAAGATGTTTCACATTCTGTTCTATTTTTTCATTCTTCATAATCTGTTTTATTTCTTGGTCTCTCATAGCTTTACTGGAAGCTTGCCCAATTCTAATTTTCAAAGAGTTATTTTCATCTTTGAGACTGTATCTCCTTTTCTAATTGGTTAACTTTTTTTTTTCATAATCTTGTTTTTCTTGTTTTTTTTTTTTTTTTCCTTGTTTTAGTTTTCCCTCAATGTCTCTCATTTGATTTTTAAATTCTTTTTTTGAGTTCTTCTTTAAATTCTCCCTGGGCAGGGAGCCATTTCACATTACTCTTTGGGGTAGAAGCTTTTTTTTTACTTAATTGTATTTCTCGGAAGATGAGCCTCGGAGTTCCCAGTTCCAATAGTAAGTTTCTATGATGCCTTTCTTCTTTGCCAATTCATTTTTTAAAAATAAGAGATATTTAGTGTAAGCACCTCTAATCGTGGGCTGGGGGGATGGTGCCCTGCAGCCGCAGTGTCCCTGCTCCATTGTTTCTGCACTTAGGGGTGTGCTAGTTCTTTTTTGCCTAGGGCTGAGTCCCTGCAGCACAGCTGGGCCTGGAGTTCCTAATCAGCATAGGTTTCCTCAGTCTTCTTGGATTCGGACCCAGAGTCCACAGTCTAGGAAGTGAAAAATAGTTTCTGTGGTTCCTGCTGAAGTTCCAGTCTGACCTAGCTAGCCTCTGAACTCCCCAATTGATGTTTACACAGAGCTAGCCTGGAGGTGTTTGCACTTTACTAGTGTTAATCCCCAGGTGGGATCTTCAGATCTTTTCTGGCTGTATCTGAAGGACCCCTGTTCTGCCCCAAGTCTTCTTGATTTTTCACTAGTCTGTGCTAGCCCTACTGCACAAATCTGTTCTATTTATGGGGGAAATCTGGAGAGCTTGAAATTTACCAACCTACTCCACCATCTTCCCAAAATCTTCCCCCTGAATTTCTAGTTCTTTACTTGACCCTATACAATAATAAAAGGTCCTTAACCTCTATTTTGTCCCTTAATCCCTATATTGTAATAAAGATACTTTCTATCTTTGTCCCTCTGTCCCTATACATTAATAAAGGTCCTTTCTCTCTGTCTGCATCTTCTCTGAGGTGTAAATGGGTTAAGTAATATGGAAAATTTAATGACTTTTTGATGATTAAAATTGTTGTTCATAATAACTACTATTTCATATCTCCACCAAATAGTGTTTTTATTATTGTGTGTCAGATGCTGTGCTAAATTCTGGGGAAATAAAGGTGAAAACACTATCCTTGCCCTCAGTAAACTCTTAATACTAATGGGGAAGACTATGTAAGTAATCTTCAAGAGAAAATGATCTCAGAAAGAAAATATTTTCAATTGTAAGGAAAGGAGGCAGAAGGACTTGCTGAAGGTGGGATTTGGTTTGAGACTTGAAAGAAGCCAGGGAAGCTAAGAAGCGGAACGTGGGAGAAAGAACATTGCAAGTATGTGAAATGGGTAGTATAAAGGCATGAAGGTGGGAGATGGCATGTCCTATCAAGGAGGCTGGCTTATAAAATAAGGTGTGTTCAAATGAATAAAGTCCAAGAAGACAGGAAAGGGCAAGGTGGCAATGGGCTTTAAACGTGAAAGGTATTTTATGTTTGACCCTAACCCTGAAGTAACAGGGAACCATGGGAGTTTATTGAGTGTGGTTGAAGTGTGACGTAGTTTGTCATGCAACTTTAAGAAATTCACTTAAGCAGCTGATTGGAGGATGAGCTGACATGTATGTAATGCATATTATGTACCAGGCATTGTTTGAAGCACATTATATTTTTTATCTCATTTGGTTCTCACAACAACTTTGGAAGGTAGGTTCTATTATTAACTCCCATTTACAGATGAGGAAACAGAGGTTCAGTGACTCTAAGTCTTAGAACTTAGAGCTCATATTTGAACTCCAGTCTTCCTGGCACTCTATCTACTGTACCATTTGTAGTTGTTTGTCCTTCAAGTGAACTGGAATTGCAACTGAAGCTGAGTCCCCACTCTGTCTGAGGCAATACCCATTCAGTAGTTAAAGGATAGGCAAGAATTGAAGCAAAAGATTGCCTAAGAATCAGTCTGGGAAGAGAAAACCATCAGAGCTTCTGATCAGAATAAAGCGATTGCTTAGATAGATGGAAGAAAATACTGCTTAGCAATAAGAGCTGCCCAAAAATGGAATAGTCTTCCTCAGAAGATATTGGTTTCATTTTTGTGGGAATTTTCAGGCAGAGTCTAGATAACTAGTTGTCTGAGGTATTATAGTGGTGATTCTCTTAGGGCTTGGGCTGTTGAGGCCCTTCCTATTATGAGATTTTATGACTCTGATTGAGCTATGATCTCTTTCTCTCCCCCTGAACAGGGTTTCCAAACCTGATGTAATATCCCAGTTGAAACAAAGATGAGATTCTTGGATCCTGGAGAGAGATGTTACAAGAGGCAGATTTCCAGGTGAGTCAGTGAGAACTGGGTGAAAATCACTGTTAAAAAATACAGAATGTCTCAAGCATTTCAACATTATTAACATGTAGTGGACTTCCTGCCATCTAGGAGAGGGGAGGGGACTAGGGGTAAAATTTGTAGTGGAAAGCTTTGTAAAGATCAATGCTGGGGAACTACCCATACATATGTTATACAAATAAAAAGCTTTAATAAAAAAAAAAATACAGAATGGCTATTAACTGGAGAAATGCTCACTTTGGCTGGAAAGCTCTCTTGAAGATTTTCTTCATAAATCTTTATTGTCACTTAAACTTATCACCATTTCAATATATTTTCCTCAATGTCAGAAGAATAAGAAACCTGCTTCTTAAAGTTAACTGAATCCACCTGTAATCTATTTTCTCTTCTTTCTTTCTCTTCTCTCTGCTTGTCTGAAAGACCTTGATGACTTGATTATCCCTTGCTTTTTGGTATAATTAATATCTCCCTTTTCACAAATTGCTTCCCTTATTCCTTCAAATATGAATACTTCTTTTATAAGGGAAAAAAAAATCCTTACCCAGCACACCTAGCAATTGTCCAATTTCTTTCAGTACCAAATATTTCAATATTATAGTTTATTTCTGCTGCCTTCACTTCCTCATTGTTTCTTAAGCCAGGCAAGCTAAAGTCTATTACCTGAGCTTAATTGAAAATACTCTTTTATTCAATTAATTAATCAGTAAATATTTGTTGTCTACTCTGCCAAATTCTGTGTTAGGCAATAGAGACAAAAATCCAAAAGTAAGACATTTGGTACTCTCAAGGAACTTACCTTGTTCTAGGGAAGAGAGGGAATATAGTATTTTCACAGTTAAGTAAATTCAAGATGTATATATAAAAGAAAATCATTCCTGTGTATTATTAACACCTGGGGAAAAAGGGAAAGTCTTTTTTAAAGTAGGGAGCACTTCAAGCTGATCGATGAAGGGAGACAGAAGCTCTAATAGCAGTGAGAAAAGAGAATATTCCAGGGAGATAGCCTATGCAAAGGCAGGACTCATAATGATACATGCAGGGAACAATGACAAGTTAATTTGGCCAGAATGTACAGTGTGAGAAGAAAGGGGAATATGTAATTGGTCTGAAAAGAGAGATTGGAGCCAGATTGTGAAGAGTTCAAAAATACCAAACAGGATTTTGTAGTTTATCCTACAGACAACAGGAACACAGTAGAGCTTCTTGAGCAGAAGTATGACACAGCCTGATCTGGAATATCAATTTGACAATTTTGTGGAGACTATATTGGAAAAGGGAAGAGGGTAGGTGAAGAAAGGCCAATATAAAGATTAGGGCAATCATTCAGGCAAAGTAATAAGGGCCTGAACTAGGGTGGTTGTGATGTGAATGATGAGAAGAGGTGGCTCTGAGAGAGATATTATAAGAAGAGATAAGATTTGATAATTGATTAGATGGAGGGTATTAATTGTGGAAGGAATGAAGAGTAGATTGATTGATCCATCCATCTATATAAAACACCAGTAAATTATTAAGTGCTTATTAGCTTAGCTAGTGAAGGTACTAGCAATCAATTAATTAATCAATAAACATTTATTAAGACTCTATGCCAGGCACTATGCTGAATTTTAGAGGTACAGAAAGAGGTAAAAAATGGTACCTGGCTTCAAAGAGCTTTCAATCTAATGGGAGAGACAATTTGCCACCAAATACAAAGCAAGTATATAGAATAAATAGAAATTAATTAAAAAGAGGGAAGGCACCAAAATTAAGAGAGGGTTGGGGAACTAGCAGGTTGAAGAATCAGGAAGAACATGGAGTTGAGACTTAAAGGAAACCAGAATTCTGCAAGGTGAGGAAAAGGAAAGTGTACATTTTAAGCAAGATATTGACTAAAGTCATGTGTGAAGAACAACATAGCCAGTTTGACTATAGCATATAGGGAGGGAAGTAATGTGTAATGAAGCTGGAAAGAAAGACTGGGATTAGATTGTAAAGTTAATTTATCCTAGAGGCAATAAGGGAGCCACCACACTTTATTCATTAGAGTAATAACATGGTCAAATCTGTGATTATGGAAAATCACTTTGGTACCTATTTGGAAGTTGGATTGATTATATTGGAGAGAGAAGTAATAAGAGCCTGAATTAAGGTTATAGCTTTTTGAGTAGTAAGGAGGAAGATATAATAGATATTTGGGAGAGGAATAATAATCTTTGGCAAGTGATTGGATATATGGAGTGCGGGGAAAGTAGAGAGTGAAGAATTTTGCCCAGGTGACATAACTGAATGATGGTGTCTTTGACAGAAATTCAACAGAGGGATGAGTTGTGGGTTAGAAATTAATTCTGTTTTGGAAATGTTGAATTTGAGATGTTAATAGGACATCCAGCTAGCTTTGTCCAGAAGCCATGTTGTGGGCCTGGAGCTTAAGCATGAGACTAGAGTTAGATATAGATTTGAGAGTTATCTTCATGGAGATGATCATTAAACCCATGGGAACTGATGAGGTTAACAAAAAAGAGCAGAAAAGAGAAAAGAACCCAGGACAGAGTCTTAAAATACTTGGGGTATATGATTTGGATGGTGACACAGCAAAAAACACTGAGAAGGAGAGGTCAGTTAGGTCGGGGTGTAGCTTTACTTCTCCTGATTCCTTGTGCACTGGTTTTCTACCAAGAAGCTACATATCAATGGTTCAAGCCTTACTTCTATGGGCTAATTAAGTCAGAGGATAATCTCAATACATTTTAGGAGAAAATTAGCCTACCTTGCAAAGGATAAGTCCTAAGAACAGCTAGTCCAACCTATATGGTTAGGGAATTAAAAATATTAGTCAAGCCTACATTTCAGAGACTTCATAGATATTCCTCCTTTTACAATTCTACAAAGGGTTGAATGACGAATGAAAGGAGGAAAGACAGGTTTTGTTTTGTTTTTTTAATTTTTCTTACAATTTGGCTATGAAAGGGAGGAGGCACTGATTTGTTAAGGTCTAGTGAAGATCTTTAAGGATGGAGAATGGAGAAAACTAGTAATTTGGGAGAGATTAAAGATTAGAGAGAATTGATCATTGAGAGGGCAGTCTGGTAAAGAAGACTAGAGGAGATGGGATGAAGGAAACATATAAGAGTGTTGAACTTAGCAGAAAGGGCTAACTCCTTATCAGAAGGTAGTAGAAAAATGTTTTAAATAGATGCTACTGACTATTTTAAGGAAAAGTCCATTAATTCCTATACTCTCTAATGTTTTTAATAGGAATGGATGTTGGATTTTATCAAATGCTTTTTCTGCATCTATTGAGATTATCATATGGTTTTTGTTAGTTTGGTTATTAATATAATCAATTATGTTAATAGTTTTCCTAATATTGAACCATCCCTGCATTCCTGGTATAAATCCTACTTGGTCATGGTGTATTATTCT